>JAHZMV010005456.1:0-21800 GCA_027743765.1 Coecobrya sp. COE2
ATTCTGGAGTCTATCGAGTTCATTAATACTTTGTACTGACCAAATGGTAAGGCCATAATCAACTATCGACATTACAAACGACGACAGAAAGATTTTCATTTTCATTATCTTATAAGCCATTCAAAGTTAATTAACATATTTTATCAGAATCGGAGGTAGTTGTAGCAGAGCAAATGAAAACGAATAAATTACATATTTCCACTGAAATTATCAATTAATCTACTATAATTATTAATACACCGCAGGATAAATCGTAATCTGATTTGTTGTATAAACCTGGCAGTACAAGTTTGTATTAGGTGCAGCAGAGCAGACGCAGTAAAGCGTAAGCATTTTTAATTCTTACAAATCAAAAAGAAATTCAAACTATCAAAAAAATTTGCATCTTTTTCACTCAATTAATCAAAGTTTACGCAACGTATAGAAATATGATAATCTTTATACGACTCATCTTGCTCGAGAAAAGTAGATACACAGATTCAAGATATTAAATTTGTAAAATGACTCTCTGCCAGTAGCTTTATAGCAAATCGCCCCCATCTATAGAATGTCATTGCATACATATGCAAACATATGTAAGGGGTCAAATTAAGCCGAATTGTTTCATACTTCATCTACAATGTACTACCAAAGCGGTTTCTAATATCATGGAATAATTACAAGTTTTCGATACAGATCCTTCTGTGTATTCCAGTACGGCCAACAAAGTTTAAATAAGATTTATTTAATAAGTACATTAATTTTGCAAAATAAATTGCGGGGTAATAATTTCTCTAACATCTGAACATCAGAAAATGACATGCAACTTGCTTTTCTTTCCAAAATAATTTTATGTGCATAAAAGAAAAATACATGTTATTTGTTGTTGTCATGTCGCTTTGCAACGCACCATATTTTTTATTTGACTCTCAGGATGCTTAGGAAACAAAATAAGATTTTATTCACGGACGGTTTCTAATTTATCTAATTAACTGGGATATAATGAATGCTTCGACACTCATACCAAAATCAACACTTCAATATTATGAGACCCAACACTGGACGCAGCCATCTTCGTCTTTCGATTCCGTAAGGCATTTAGTCTAATTAATATTATTAAACTTTCGATTATGTATTTTGTTTCCTTTCTACATTTATTGAATAAAATTATTAGAAATACGTTATTGGATTGAATAAGCGCAGCAGAATAGCATACTCATATTATTCAGTTCAGTTGTTATATGCAGTGTTTAAATATGTTCTGATCCACCATGTTCGTCCGTTGCTTTTTATAAGATCTAAGAACATTTGATTTTAACTCGAAACAAATTTACTCGCAAACTTTAATGAGTACCGAAATCTCTGTTTGATTCATTTTGTAGTGACCTAGAGCAGGTCATTTTGTAGAGCAGGTAGCCGGTACTTTGCCGTCAAATTTATTGACCCACCAAAACTTTAATGTCACCGAGTTTCATGAAATTTTCAGGACAAATTGGTAGTCCAATAATATCTCCAAACAGCACTCTTTCTGGTCTTTCACTCTCCCTTGGTAGCCACACGGCACAACAGTAAATTTTGGGTGTACCCTTCACTATGTTAAATTTATTCCATGTGCCATTTCTTCAATTCTTAAGCAATTTGAAGATTGAAATTGAATCGGAATCCTCATTTAAAAATCTAGGACTGGTATCTTTTCGATTTTTGAAATTCGCCTCTGGTTAGTTGTAATAAGATGCCGAATGTGAAAAGCCATGGTCATTTTTATTTGCCAAAATGATGGGTAAATTGTTGGTACTCGCGAGTAGATTGTTAGCAACTATTTTGTATTCTGTGCGTTTCATTGTTTTATTAAATACATTTAATAGGTTAAAACAGTTGAGTTCTTTCTGTATTCAGCTGGTGATCAGGATGAATTATGTAATTAGTGACATTGGAATATTATTCTTTTCTCAAAAATTCTACAAGCATTACAGATATATAAAAGTTACACTTTACATTCGTCCATTTCAGATTGTTTTATATCAGAAGTGAAACTTCACACGTATTAAACTCACTTAAATATTTAACGAAAGGATCTATTTTATGTTAGAATTATTAAAATAGTTTAAATTTACAATGTTGTCAAGGTTCTTTCGGAATTTTAAAAGTTTTTACATATGTTCAGCAATTTAGATTTTAGAAACTGTTTTATTGTTCGTGCGAGTTCTTTTGTTGCTAGGAATTAACTGCGAGCATACTTGTAACTCTTTTCATGCTACATACAAGTAAGAGGTTTCAGAAATTTTTCTCAATTATTATTTATTTTATAGCAAATCCAGCTAAATATTGTTTCCAGTTGGATTATTTTTTTAAATTTCCTGTATATAGTTTTATTTCCTTAAAAATGTATTCATTGAACGTAGTAGCAAAGCTAACAACAGTTTATTTTTTTACTTACAATTAGAAGCATGTTTGGTAATAGCAGCACTACTCCTTATCTGGGGTCTAACGATGATTAGTTAGAAATTAAATAATTGTAAACACGAGAATTCGAACTTGACAAGGGCACATGAAAAGTAACTAGATAGCACGCCACATAATGAACATCACAAAGTTATTCCTTTTGACAAACTTCGAAGGTCCAGAAATCTCATTGTAATGTGTACTGATTTAATGAAACCATAGGTTGTATTCCAATTATGCCTTAGTTTGAATAGGTACATTTAAGACATTTTTAAACACAGCGGAAACTATCAATATAATTAAATACTCCGGATAATAGTTTAGTTTTATCCCCGAGAAGTGCATTATCTCGTGATTGGCATTCTTGTTTTACATATGTTTATCATTACTATATAATTTTACACTTCACAACAACGGTTTGACACGATTTGGAAAATCCTACCTACCTTGTTTTTGGAAATAACCATCTTATAATTATTGGTTCTCCTTGAACAAGCTATTTAAAAAAATAATGTTTCAGCAACTCGTTTAAGTTATGACCATTCCAAAAATAAATTACCCACTTTCCTTATTTCATGAAAGTAATGAGTAATACTAAGGTTGTAGGAAACTCAATAACAAACAACATTCAATGTGCCGCGTGATGTATTCATTTTAAAGAATTTCTGTTTTAAAAATGCAGCCATTTTGGTCTGCATTATAATACATAGAAGCATAAGTGTTATAATTAGAATTAATTGTAATCACGAGGCTTTAAAATTGAGTTGATTAAATGAAATATGATGTTATCGCCACATGATGCGAACCGTAGCGCTATTTACTTAGATCCGAGCACAAGATATCAAGTTCCAGTTGATCGAGTCGTGTCGAGTAAACTGGTGTAAGAGTGTAACTCAGTCCTGTGTGATTTGGTTGAGATAAAAATATATAATACTTGTAATAATATGGAAGTTATTCAATTTTCCAAAAATGTTTCGATTCATTAACTAATAAATGATATTATCTTATCAAACCAATCAATTATATTTTATTAATATATGTAACTCATTAGATAGCTCTGACCTGATGTAGGCAGATGTAGGAAACTAAAATGCTCATTTTGCTTCATTTAATCAAAAAAAAACTATTCCAAAAATTGAGCATTTCTCTTTCTTAATTTTTTGAAAGCTGGAGTAATGTGGTAGCAAAGTTAACAACACCATTAAACTGTATGTCTTATAGTTAGTTTTATTCGATTTTCGTTGTAAAATAGAACCATTCATCTATGGTCAAATTGTAATATGTAAGGATATTTATAGATTAATTTTAATCAGAAGATTTTAAAATTGAGTCAATAAAGAAAATACAACTTGGACGAAGCGTATCGGTCAACGTTACCACATTATCATTCATATTAATAAACGTATCCGATGTGTAGTGTCCTCTATTGTTAGCCTTCAAAAGCTTGATAAAAGGTATTTTCTTTTGTATATTTAATATTTAACGTACTGAAAGTCCTTGCTTTTCATAGATATTTTGAAAGAAGTGTAATGATCAAATTACTAAATTTTTACAGATGTTCATCTGTGGATAAAAAATGACATCTCAGAACGAAACAATCGATTAATTTAATGCCCCTAGTGTAGCGAATACATTTTAAATATATAACTCTCATCTAAATGTTTTTGAAGCGCAATTAATTAATACGTGTCCAATAGGCACATCAACAATATATTGGATTCGCCCATGTTGTTTTGCTGTTGTATGTTGTTGTAATTGTGATTATGGTTTGACGTCACTCGAAAATCAGACTGAATAAATTGGGTTTTATTACACGTAGGTCGTTCGTCGTTTCTTACATTATAGTAACAAACAGTGTATAACTGTTGTAAATATATACGACTACTTTTTTAAATAGTTATCATTTCTGCAATATTTAATTTATAAACGGATTATTACAAATACGTGGAATTTTTTGAAAAACGTTACCAAGTTACTTTTTAGCCTTTAAAATCATCACAGGGTGCGGTAAATCATGACGATTGTTCACTAATTACCATTTATCTAAAACATTTACGAAATAACATCTGCTGAACGTTATATAGAAAATAGTTGGTATCGCCATGGTCATCTGTCACAATCATATTACATATACGTTGTACCACTAATTACAACTGGATCTTTTTTTCCAGTATCCAGAAATAAAATTCTACAAAAATGTTACTTTGACGCCGCTTTGGCACTGAGTCATGTCATTCTACTTAGAAACTACTTTAGGTACCAAAGTGGAATTGAAAGCAAGCCAGGGACCATACATAAGCGTTCACTAGTAGGGAGGAACAGAGGATTTACAGGAAGTCGTACAGTAATGGGGGCATTACTCCAATATGGTAAACCAGTCATTTGCTTACGCGTAAACGCAAACAATTTTTCGAGCAAGGAAGATTGCGAAGAGGTTTGCAAGAAATCAGAGGTTTTCCTAGGTACTGAGGGTGAAGAATATATTCTGTGTTTTTAATTTTGTCGTAGCAGTTTAAATACTATATTCTATCACCATGGGTAATTACTGCAATCCGGAATAAAAACTACTTATTTATAATTATCCTGGAGACTATTTCTCCAAGTTTGTGATGGATATTTATTTTCGCACCTTTCTACTTTATGGTTCAAAGAAGCATTGGTAATTTTTAGGTAAATGCTAAGATTTCCACTTTCTAGAGACTTTATTCAGAATTGGATGATGGAATTTCATTGTTCGAACGAAAGGATCTATTACATTTACAATGTTGCAAAGGTTCTTTCTGAATTTTAAAAGTTTTTACATAAGTTCAGCAATTTAGTTTTTAGAAACTGTTTTATTGTCCGTGCGTGTTCTTTTGTGGTTAAGAAGTAACAACCTACATACTTGTAACTCTTATCATGATACATACAAGTAAAAGGTTTCAGAAATTCTGCATAATTATTATTTACTTTACAGCAAATAAGGCTAAATATTGTTTCAAGTTGGATGATTTTTTTTAAATTTCGTGAGTATAGTTTTAGTTCTTTACAAATGTATTAATTCAACAATTTATTTTTTAGTTAGAAGTATGTTTGGTAATAATACAGATAGGACTACTACTTATCTGGGGTCTAACGAAGAATAGCTAGAAATTAATTTTTAACAAGGGTTTTGTAACTTGACTAGATCACATGAACAGTAACTTGGACGCCACATAAGGTACATCACAATGTTATTACTTTTGACAGACTTCGAAGGTTCAGAATGGTCAAGTGCGTCCTGGTTTAATGAAACAGGTTGTATTCTATTTATTTATGCTTAGTTTGAATTGCTACATATACCTAAGTCATTTTTGAACACAACGGAAAACATCGATACAAATTAAATACATCAGATAAAAAACTCTACCTGTTAACTACATATTTTTGAATCGCAATGAGAATTTCGCATTCTTGTTTTATATTTTCTTTTTTTAGAAGTTATTCAACAGTTAACTAACATATTTTTTTAGCATTGCTATTAAATTTACAAGCTCTGGAAACGTAATGAATTATTTATTTATAATTGTCTACGGTATATTGATAAGTATATTGATATTGTAGAAAATGAGACGAACAATACGAAGCTTTTCATTCTAGGTATCGCATTCATTACAGAGGTTATACATATATTTATGCAACATGCTACCATTGTGGTAAGATGATTTTGCAAAGATTTCATTTGTGTGGCTTAAATGGATTTGAATTGGGTTTAATTTTTCGATTTCGGTTTTTACATTAGTATTTTATTGATGGATGAAGGGTTCAACGGATCGGGTCTTTTCCTAATTTAAGACAACAACAGATTTCATGAATAACCTAGTAATTTCATAATATTTTTATATAGAAGACAAATATGTTCTATAAATTAATTATATTGAAACTAAAATGCAGAAATGTTATAATTACAAGGGAAATACAATCAATATTTTCAAGGAAATTTCATTGTGCAAATCTAATTTTATCAGCTTGCTAAATTATTTATATATTATCTTTATTTTATTCAATCATCGTCAGTTGTTGTTTTATGCAGAAATTATTTAATGTTAATATGTTATAATTATAATTATATACTTATATATTCATGTAGCAGCATTGTTTGTTGACTAAAATTTTGAAACGGTGGAATCAACGCCTACACACAACACTGCAATCTTTATCAGACGAATGGATTGAAAACGTTAGAAAAAGTTTGCATACCTCTACGGCAAAATGTGGATTTCTACACTAAAGTAAAAGATGGATATCTTACAAGTAGCATACTCCGAACAGTTTCAGTTAATTTACTGTGTTATCATATTGAGTTGAATCGAAAAAGTTGAAATAAGTTTTACAGTCCAGCTAACCTGAAACAAATGTACTCAAAACTTCGAGTCCAGATGTTCTCAGCATGAAGCATTTAGTCATTACAACAATGTTCAACAATTTTCACACAGTTTTGTATTTATTAACTTGCATAGTTTAACTGGTAATTCTTCTGAACATGATCGGATTGTGGCATTAAAATGTAATTTTGTACAATTTGAATTAATCGCAAATTAAAGTAATTGAAAATAATATCATCTCACCTCATTTAAATCATATTAGATGAATAGGTCTATAAATACACATGTTTGTCTTCGTGTGGTAATAAAACAAAAAAACGCGGCAAGTTTAATCCAGCCGTTACCATTAATTTTCGGTTTAACAGTAGTAATACCAAAAAATAATTAGATATTCAAATTTTAAAATTCGATTTGGTCACAGGAAATGAGACTTTGACGTTACTAAATATATCACGCCGCATTATTTGATATTTAAACGTATTAGGTATCTTGTTCGTATGTCTTGTGCTGAAGGTAGTTATGTGACACAAAGGAAGGTAGTTTGTACTTTGTCCTTGTAATGCACAAATAGTTTTGTATGAAAGTCCGGAACACTCTAGCTTGAACTAGAGTATTCTGCGTTACTATCTTTATTAACTTTTTGCCTTGTAAATGCTACAATTTTTCGCTGTCTAACAGTAATTAAGAAGGATAGTCGCAAACCTGTGCAGTAATCATGCTATCAAAACAATAATTTGATTAAATAAAATGAATTTGATACTATATAATGCATATCGTAATATTATTTGATTTAATAAATGTACCTGATTAGAGAGTTCTTATTGGTTTGGATAGATTGAAGCGTCAAAATGTGTTATATTTCGTCATTTTCATGCCCTGCTTTGGATAAATATACTTAATAATTTCCTGCAATTTGCAATTTACTATTTATTTTTGGAAAAAATGTTTAATTTTGTTGACAGTAACTGTATGCTCGATATCGTTATAACCAATCGTTGAGTTTATTTAGTCCATCTTGCACCTAATTTAATAATGGAGCAGTAGATAGTCTAATGCATGGATTTATTACTTTACATTATATTTATTTGAACAATTATTGAGCGAATAATTTACATACGTTATAACATTCGTTTCCTAGGATTTGCCGCGTGACACATATTGTATGGTCACGTTAAAACAACATATTCATGTGTATTCATGCAATATGCAATACTTGCAGTATTATCATAATAGCAACTATTATTTCTTACTATAATATGTTACCAATTTTAACAAACATTACGACCTAGGAAAAAATAAATATCTAATTTTGGCTCTGTTATAAAGGCCGGCAGTCAATCCTCACATTTATTTAATTTCAATTTTCATAAGTATCTCCATTTATTTTTATATGGGCATGGCAGCTTTTAGGCCTACTGTGACTTACAATCACATAGAAAAATTCTGTCACTTAAAATTACATATAAGGAGCCAGGTACCTGTAACAAGAAACCGATTTTAATGCGACATTTCCTGAATTTACTATGAATTTTTTATAGTCGATAAAAACCTTAGAAAAGCTACCACATCGATAACGAAATTTTAATACTCAGAACATGACACGCGACATATAACACAAGACCCAAGGGAATACTTGCTAATTAATTATGTGTGTTGGATTAAATCCAGCTAGTTTGATTTGAATTTTTTTGTGCGTATTTTCTTAATACAATTTCTTTAATTTTCTTTAAGCATCTTTGTTTCTTTTACAAACATGTACACGAGAAAACCGATAGCTTTTTTCAATAGACTTAGATAAGCTCAACACAAATGATCGTGCAACAAGCACATGACCACCAATGACATCCTCACTGACATTTCAGTAAAATCGGATATGTTTAAAAGGTTGCACCGTCAGCTAAATTAAATAATCCATCTATCCAGTTAAAGATACTTTCAATTGTCTTGAATTTTCCTCATATAAAATAAAATGTTGTTCCAATCCGAAATTATTTATTTATTTTATTTGATCACACATTGTTCTATATGTATACTGTATAAGAAACATTGTTAACAGGGGCTATCAAGATTATTTTATTAATCTTATTTTCGGATGGAGGCACAAGTGTTGATATAAATTAATTAAATACTTGCACAAAATTAATAAATAATCGTTGCGTTGTCGTTATTAAAATCGAATCGAAATGTCCAGATTGTCCTATTAATACAAAAATTTGTTTATTTATTATCACAAAATAAATCGCCGCAATTAACCTCTGCCATAATTCTTCGGTCTAATAGTAACACGGCATCTTAATTGGTAATCAACATTAGCCGAATGATTTAAAACTAGATTTGGTGGGATAAAGGAATGTGACTTTAACGACAGATTATTCTCATCACAACATTACTTGCGGTTTGAGTTAACCGGATATTGTATTTACGGTATTTTTCATATGCCGAAATCAAAACTATTACTTAGGCTGGTTCGATTACTAATCGATGGAAAATATTTAATGTAATAAGTCCACTTCAGAAATTCAAACATGCAGTCTCACTTAGATGATGAGAACTACCACATGATACATTATTGTTTTCATGGAGTTGTTCCCTTATTTAGCGAGACATTATTATCATACAAATATGTTAGTTGGTTAGACTAATTTACCATACTATTGATTATTTCCTATATATAATTAGAAGATGGGTGTAAACCCCGGAAACGAAACTTTTGAATGCGACCAATAATACAGTGATTCGAATGAATATACATGATAAAATAGATTTGAATTGTCTTGTTTTGGGGTGATTTTGACGCTTTGGACGATTTTGGCGCGAAATTGAAGTTTTCAGCCGCTTTTTGGTGAGTTTGAAGGTTTGGGAGGTTTTTGGGCGAAATTGAAGTTTTCAACTGTTTTTGGGTGATTCTGAAGTTTTGGGAGGTTTTGGGGTAAATTTTAGGTCTTCAGCTGTTTTAGGGTGATCCTGAAGTATAAATTGAATTTTTGTGTTAGCGGGTATGCCATATTGTGTTGCACTCCGTAGCCAGAACTATGCTCCAACATGACGTACATTAAAGAGACGTCATCAATTTACTTAACCCTCTGCTGACGTAAGGGGGAATGGATAATTTGGCTGGAAATCAATGGATAAGGATCTGATGTGATGTTAATCACATTAACTTTCTTTTAAGCCCAAGTTAATATGCTTACCTCTCAAGCAAACTCACTTTTATCAATACACGGAACTGGCACACCAATTGATGGAATCCCAATCTGTCAAAAATAAGATTCCTAATTTCGACTTTTCTTTACATATTAGTAGCGAACCTTTACAATTTACATGTATTTAACCATCTGAAATATTTAATGAACGTATTAAGATGATTTTAATTTTCGTGAACACTGAACAGTTTCCATTATAAATAAATAATATTATTTAATGTTGCTAAATTACCATGTGATGTTGATTGTTTCTTTGCTGAATTAAAAAATAATAATATTCGGTAATTTAGTTTTGTTTAAGATATTTTATTGTTGGTATTAAGTACTTTGTACACAAATGAAATCTTATTTAAATAAAGCTGTGTTTGATAGAAAATATTTTGGATTTCAGAGAAAATACCTACTCCAAATGACTAACCGTCTCTGCTCGGTAACACATGGCATCATGAATAATGTTGCAATAAAGCTACCAACGCATTACTTAATAGTTAGTTGCTTGTTTCTTAATAAAAACGTTACTACTAATCTACCAGAGTATCTCAACCTTGAAATCGTCATGACGATGTTATGTAACTCAAGAAGTTTGGTGCTTCCAACGCCATGGTGCTTTCATCAAAGTGATTCTACTCGTCAAGATCAATAGGTTGACATAATCAAAATGTGACTTTGTCGTAGTTTGAACTTTGACCCCGCCTCACCGTGACCCGATTTCGAAAATTCAACTATTTATTAAGGAACCCCGAGAAGGCCTGCTCAGAGAATGTGTAAGCCAAATTTCAGCCAAATCCGTTGGGACATGTCGAAAAAATGTGGTTCCCTATGAAATCTCAATTTACCCCGTTTTTTCACGTTGCCCCATATGGTGTCCTATGTCATACTTGCCCTATTTTTGATAAGAAACACGAATATACTATCTATTTTTCATTTTGAAATTGAGGCTGATATATTCGGTATGGAATGACTGGTATTTAATAACAGTGCAGTTTGAAACTGATTGAATTGTGTAAAAAATAATTGAACTAGTTAACCTTTTATTTTATATTGTTATAATAAATAATGGGGTTTATTTTCTTATTTGCGGACGCACAACCTATTTGATCAACTGTAACCATTGACATCGCAATGATTTACAGTTCAATACATTTAAAACAGACGCCATCATTGCTTGCTCCCGACCTACAACCTCATAACAATTTGAAGCTGTCATTTATCAAGTGAGTGGGGTTCTATTGCTACATTTTCTGCATTTCATCCTACTATTTAGTCGACACATTCTGTTGTGAATATACATACATGACTACTTCTTTAAATAGTAAATAATTTTCAATTCAGCAATATCTAATTTGAATTTGTAAAGGGATAGTACGGATATGTGGAATTTTTTGAAAAACGTTACCAAGTTACTTTTTAGCCTTTACAATTATCACAGGGTGCGGTAAATCATGACGATTGTTCACTAATTACCATTTATGTAAAGACATTTACGAAATAACATCTGCTGAACGTCATACAGAAAAGAGTTGATATCTCCATGGTGATCTGTCGCGATCTTATTACATATACTTTGTAACACTAATTACAACTGGATGTTTTTTCCAGTTTCCAGAAAAAAATTCTACAAAGATGTTACTTTGACACCGCTTTGGCACACAGTCATGTCATTCAACTTAGAAATTACTTAAGGTTCTGGGAATCTTTTAATCGGCTGACATTTACTGGTACAATGGGTTCCTATTATTATTGAAAAAATTACTCAGTGGCCATGTGCATGTACGTACTTGAAACAATTAAAATGACATCCCCCATGTCTGCCTATTATATTTGCCAAGATTTACAAGTTGATATTTGTATAATTTTTACTTTATTTATACGCTTTCGCTAATAATTTTAGAATAATGAATACTCATGGGGATGCTTTATTGTTTGAATTTTACTTGGGTGCCATTTAATTAGCTGTTTCCTTGAACAATTGCGTGTTGACACAATTGGTCACTTCATCCCTGATACAAATCCAACGATCGTTTTAATCAAATGATTGAATTAAATAACTACAAACATGTTATCAACCTTGTTTTCTGTTCCAGTGCAACGTACAAAATTTAAGTAGTACAATTTTATGCAACAGTTTGCAGGCTGAAATTTATTTTTGAAATGGCAACATTTTCTCATGTACATATCACATCCGTCTCAAAACACAGTATTTTTTCGAAATAACTTGTAAACGAGTTGTTGTTACTGTTATGAGGCATTACAACTGACTTTAGTCTTTATTTGAATCTCGATTAGATTTCATGAATAAACAAGATTGTTAAATTGTTTTTCTGATGGGAGTAGTAAGTAATTAACTGGAAAATAATCCACTTAATGCATGTTAATGTTTTCAAGCGCCACAGGTACATCTAATGACAACAGCACCAAACACAACTTATGTATGTATCAATGGGGTTGAAAGTCTGACAATGATATATTCGTGTTAATGGCATAAGACATCATATTATATCGCTTATTGTGCAAATGTAATTTCATCATATTAATAAACCTGAAATGTTGGTAAAGGAAATTATATTTTCCACACAATTCTTTATATTACATGAAACTATCTAAAGCTCATCATGCAGATTTAAGAATTTTTTTACCATTCGTGTAGCCACAAGGAGCATCCTATGGACCAGAGGGTATAGTACGCTCTATTGGCGTTTTTCAATATACATACATATATTGTAGAAGCGGTGGCACCATGACATAAAACACTACAAAAATTAGAACTACTAAACATTCCAATAAATTGGCAAATCCGAACGCCAAATGTGGATTTCTTTATTAATCCGAGGTGTAAGCGCAAACAGGTTCATTGACCACACATTCCACTCCAGATATTCCAGAATACTAATAATATGACATCAGGTAAAACTGTGAACATTTAGAATTAATTGTCGAATATGTTTAGTCCTAAAAAAGTTTACTCACAGACAGAGTCCAGACATCTCGGCTTGTTTATTTCAGTTAGTAAAATTACCTCTATTTGAAGTGCATTAAACCACCTTGCTAACCATTACATTTATTAACTAGGGATATGTACCTTCATAACGGTGTCTCAAAAGCAAAATAGAAAATGTTTACAAGTCAAAATTTCAAAACTTAATTTTGATCATTTCAAATTAGAATGTTAAATACTTTAATCGACTATTACTATTACAATTATTGTATATGTGTGGCTGCTGTTGTCGATAACGGTACTCTGATGACTGTTTGTCAATTGAATCAGTTAGTTACGGACTTGTCACAGTATTTGATACAATCACTGCGGTAAAATTACCTCTGTTTAGGATTATTTGGTAACCTGAATTAATTAAGATTTGTCTTAATATTTGCTTTTCCAGTTCCTACGTAGAAGACCACTTGAAGGTTATTCTATTGATGTGGACTACAATAAACCTCATGAACACCATTTATATCCGTTTGTATTGAAAACCAATGTTGCATGGTATCAGATATACAAAAATGAAAAGCAATTCATTATTATCATATAGCAACTATTTATATGTTTAATCTGGATAGTTTATGTTCTCAAATTGAATTTTATATACAAGATCTGCTAATTTAATGTAACAATTGAACTTTTATTGTACTTTATAAATATTATATCTTTCAAAAACGATTTTTTAATTTAATTAGCTAAATCACATTATAAATATAACCAAATGATAAAATCGATTCCTATTTATTTCCATGAAAGTCTTTAGTTTTCAACGTCCCATCCTGATTGGAACCACAGGCTGGTAAACAATTAATACTTGGCTTACAGGTGTGCTAATTTATTCGAGCATTTGTTCTATTATGCTTATGAGGTCAAAGTTCTTTGTAGGTTTTCATGCCACTGCTTTAATATTTTAGATATTTTGGTGAATATAAAAACCTGAGATAATTGATGACGTTGATGGAGATTCGCTCTTAACGGACTTACACGAAAAGCTTGGAAAATAAATTTCTTAGGAATCTCTTTTTTCTTGTCTTAGAATTTTACACTGCGAATCCTTTGTACACGTAATTTATTAATTACGATATATTTGTAATTATGTAAGTAGAATAGTGAAATGTTGAGATAATTTTTTCTTGATAATTTTTTCCGAACTAATTAATCCAATTCAAAAGAAATTGATTTTGTGTACAACGTTGGTTGGAACATATGTCTCAACTTGTTTCATTTATACCCAAAAATAATTCCTTCAAATCTCATTCACTATTCCTTATTTCTTTTTGTAATTTGCTGGTTAAGTTCATTTAATCGTAGTTCTTTCAGTCGGATTATTAAACACAAGTTAACAAAATAATTTTATCAAAAAATGAGATATACCATTTGATTTAATCAGAAAATAATGCCATCGGGTGATATGCCAAACAAAAATGCTACGCGTTCTTTGATGTTTATCAACAAAAATATTTCAATGAATTGTTCAATATAATCTTTAAAACTGAATGTACCTATATTCTCACTACATCAACAACTTTTTACTTTTTAGCTAAAAATGAATTAATGATTTTTATGTAAATCAAAAATCTTCCACTATCTAGAAACTTAATTCATAATTGGACGATGGAATTTGATTGATAAATCTAACATCTAATTCTCGGAAATATGCTTTATATTTACGAGTTCGTTACTTATTTAGATTACATCCCGGTGATAGTTAATGGATTATGTATTTCAGACGTTGTTGTGTTGTATGGCACGATTATTCATAACATCGTTAAACATGGCCCCAATTGATACATTATCTCTAATCAGCATTACAATCTCCGGCAGAAACCTGGGTGCGAATGTTCAATGCAATACAAAGGTTTAAATTTATTATGGCGTGCAAGTTTGTAAATATTCAATGAGAAAATTATTGGTAACTTTGAAACTTACATTAGTGTCACCATCCCTAAAATATGTGTTTAATATATATGTAATTATTGATTATACAACAAAAGTAAATGTCGTTTTCTTAATTTACAAGAACAGTCAAAGAATTGAAAGCGTTTCTGTTTATAAATGTAAATATAAATATTCTATTAATTTAATGCCGCGTACTGAGTAAAAATGTACTTGTAGAAATAGTTAAAATTTATTTCAAGAACTCAAGGAGGCGTTAGGGATGAAAAATAAATAAATGTGCTGCCCTCATAATAACGCAGTGTATGCAATTTGTTCTTGGTAGAGCTTTTAGTTTTGACCCCAGGCAACACCAAAGATGCATTGTTATATGTGAACTTATCAAGGCAATATTTTCAATTTCTATACATATATTAGAATTTGCATTAAGATTGGTACAGGAAGGAAACCCATTTGTAAATACCTGACCCAATAAAGAAAATTAAAAACATTGAAATCGAAGGTATTTTTTACTCCCTGCAAATAAACGATGAAGTGATCTAATTAAGAGTACCAGATTAGCAAGCCTGTAGTATATATGTTTGTGGCTTCGATATGTGGCATGAGTATTGTCTAAAATTTGGATTTTTTTCCTGCTCTTACGACAAGTGACATAAATCACTGAGTTTGTAATAATAATTCGACGATTCTTCTTCTTGCCACCATTTTCTTAGAATTAGTGAAACAGGATAAGCGTTGCCCTACCTATAGGTATAATTATTGATTACTTCCATTTTGCCGGTTCTCGAAATGTGCTCCCCGTTGTATGCCAAAGCAGCGATATCGACAAACATTTGTGATATTATACGTCTCTAGTATGCGTATGTGGAGCTTGAGCCAATTGCATGTATCCATACCCAAGTGGCACCCCATTTACTAATTTCCCAATAATTTCTGATAATCTTCAGTAGAAGAATACATTAAAAACGCAAGAAAAAATTGGCATTCCCGTACGACAAATGTGGATTTCTACACTAAGTAGATTACCTAAACCATCATAGGTATTTTAAGCAACATGAATGTAGTTATTTTACAATTGGTATATTATTAACTAGAATTGTAAAAAGTTAGAAATATTTTTTATAGTCCAGTGATTTTAACTCGAAGCAAATGTACTCAGAACTTGTTCAGATGAGTCCAGATGTTTTCAGATTCAATTTAGTCATTAAAATTATGTTCAACATTCTTCATTCACTTTCGCTTTTATTAACTAGCATACTTTAATTTGTTGATCTTATAAAACACGATTTGATTACAGCTTCATAGTGCAATTCCTATAATTTGAATTAATCGTAAATTACATTAATAGCAAACAAGATCATCTAACATCATTTTCTGATTTAAATCATGTTATGTGAGCAGGCCTATAAACACATTTTTGTGTAGTAATAGGCCAAATTAACAGAGTAAGTTGCATCGAACCGTTGTTGTAATGCGGAAGATTAATTAGATAATAATTTTTATTTCAAGATTCTTAATTTCGATTTGGTCACACAGTATGAGACTTTGACGCCTCTTAATTCACAATGCAGCATTATTTGACATTTTGAATCTATTAGATCGAATTTTTTCTTGAACGCAGTGCTGGAGTCAATTGTATATGTAATACAAAGTAGTTTGTATTTAGTCAACTAAAATCAAAGCAGAAATTCATAGCAGATTGCAGTAAATACGATAAATGTTGGTTGTGATTTATTCCTGTCATATGTATTTAGATATAAATGTGTGCCTTGCCTGATGTTTGAAAACATATTTAGTAACTTTTCGATTTGAGCCAACTTGGCTATTCAGTTATTCCACTATTCTTTTTTCGGATTGATTGAAGTGTTAAAGTGGAATTTATTACATCTTGTTTGTGCCCTGCATTGGATACGTATGTATGTATAATTAATAAAATATTTCAATTTGCAGCTTACTATTTACGTTTGCAAAAAATATTTAAGTAGCTGTATATTCTATATCATTATAGCTAACAATCGGGTTCATTGTATGGAATTTCTGGACATTAACATAATGAATGGCATAAAGTAAATAATTGATAACAGGAAATTCTTCATTCTTTACACTATTCTATTATTAATTTAACACAGAATGAATCTAATTAAAATCAAATTAATTATTAATTTATATATTGCTTTTTTGATTTTCATTACTACAATTTTTAAACAATAAAACAGTAAGCTTCTTAGTTTGCTATGGGCCACTTTGTCGAACAGTGCAAACACATATAAGCATTGTCATAGTAGTATATAGCTCCAAAGATATTGATATGGCTTGAAAACGTACGAAATTAGAATTATTGATGACAATGGGAAAAACGTTCACATAAATTGATATACCCGAACGCCAAATTGGGAAGTATTATAAAGCGACACGTTACAGGATTACAGAATCACGATCAGGATTGAACAAATGGAGGTTGTAAAAGTAAAATTAATTGTCCATCTGGTCGAATTGTTTTAACACTAAATAAATTTACTTAAAAACATTAATTAGTCCAAATGTCTTATAGTGTTCCATGTATTCACCAAAATAATTTTTATTTATGTTGTGCCATATGTGGCTGCATAGTGTTTCCAGTTAGATTGAATTTTAAATCTCTTTTATATGCTTTTTTTATTTTTCCAATCGTGTTAAGCGGTTTAATATTAATAGTAAAGAAGATCAGTAAAATTGATGCAATCACAATTTTTCACATATTTTAAAATGTTTGATATTCACAGGTCAAAGATATTTTGAGTTTGACGCCGCATAATTTACGCCACAGTGTTATTTATTTAAATGAGTATGTCAGATCTCCTTCATCTTGCTCATCTAATCAGAATGCAGTTAGTTCACTTATTGCATTTACTACAGTTACAAAATATAGTCGATGGATCCAAGCATCTAAATTAAATGAGACCATTAGTAACGAAGTAACTTTGGAAATAATTTTAAAATATCATTTATCCATCTTGCTTTCTTCATAGACATTGTGTGGCATTAATGCCAACCGATGCCCATTCTACGGTAATGGTACGTTTAGTTCGGTTAGGTGTGTTGGATTTTATGTTGAATATTTTTAAATGTAGTATTTCCTTCATCAACAGGTGACATATTAAACATGCTAATTTGTGATTGCAGCACCAGTCAGCACTGCAAATGGTCCATTAAATGGTTTTAAAATAAAAATAAATACATAAATCTTACTAAAATAAGATCATAAAAGATATTCTAAATATCAATTTCATTTTTCTCAACCATAAATAAATGTTGTATTGGTTCCTACGTCGGAGGTTTGGCCACTGATTAGTACTCTCTGAACATGCTGTAATAGGTAAAAAGTTGCAGCAACTCTTGCGAATTATTTATTTATATGGGATTAGGTGATTTTCATCCTGAGTGAAGGAGGAAAACGGAAATGGATCAGTAATTTCAACAAATAAATAGCACTCCAAAGTATTCGAAATAATGATTTTCTATTATTAACATACATAAATAAATTTAGGTATATCGTTGGTCATTGATGAAGACAAGTTTATCACTATTCCAAAAAATGACCAACTTTCCCTAGCATATGAAAGTATGTGTAGTGTTGCAGCAAACTCAATAATGCACCAACTTCCAATGTCTACTTTGATATATTCATAGTTTACTATTTCGTTGTCAAAATGAAACCATTAACCTGCATTCTAATAGTAATACATGAAATTCAATTAGAATTAATTGCAGTCACTAGATTTTAAAATTGAGTTGATTTCACAAAATGTGACTTTGACGTCATGTATTGCACACCTCAGTGTTATTTAACACAGCTCAATTACCAGATCGTGTTTTCTCATTAGAATGTGGATGAATGGAGTGTTAAAAGAGTTGTGTTCAATTCTGTAGATAGTATGATTTGGATTAGTGCAAGTTTACATACATGTGTAATACTACAATGCAGTTTGTAAGTTATTCAATCTTTCAAAAATGTTTCAATACATAACTCATAATAACGTATGAGTAATATTATATTAATCAATGATAAGTTTTGTTCCTTTTGATATCATCGGAGAGGCTATAAACACTGAACTGAATTAAGTAGACAGTTAAACAAAATTTACATATGCCTGTTAGTAGATTATAAATTAATTTCGTACATTTGAATCATAGAATATTTTAATTGCCTTCCACCTTAGCAGTCAATTTTATTAGAGCACAACAGATTATCAGTTAGTTTTGTTTCTAGTTTCACATTTGATTCATTCCATGCTACTCTCGAACAATGAACATGATTTCATCTATTTTCATTATTTATAAAATCTTTCATTGGGATGTCTTATTTTGCATAAATTTTCCAAAAAACGTTAAAAGATTTTATATACATAATCTGTTGACATAAATATTATGGATCGCGTTTGCAACCTACATATGCATTGAAATGTACACAAAAACGAGTTCATGATTAATTGTTTGATAACAACCTGCACTTATGATCTCATAATGAGATTCTCATTCACATAATAAATTAATTACAATATAAATTATATAAATTCACATTCATTATAAGGGTTGATATTCTTACATGAATGCGGCCTCGATATTGATTTGCAGTTATTCCAACCAACATTCTAAATTTTCCATATTTAGTCACCAAGTATATGAAACACGATTCTAATTTTCTGCGGACAAGTTCTTTAATATTAAATTCATGTGTAAAGCTGTCATGTTTGAATTTGCGTCTAATAGTTCATAGTGCTGCGATAACAATTGAAATTGGAGAAATGTTATCAATTTACAGTTTTTTAAACAACAATCCACGTTATAGGATTACTTCAGAAAGTTAAATTAACTCTTGGACAAGCCATACGTCATCCAATAATTTTTTAGGCTTAACTAGATATAACAACTACACTCAGATAAAAAAGATGGCCGTGGCTTTAGTTAAGAATATTTTATAATGTAGCAACTAAGTACAACAGAGAATTACCATTTTAAAACTAAAGTGCCAATGCAAAGTTTTGTACGATTACTAGACTGAAACCATAGTAAAAACATATAGGTGATATAATGTAATGGGCAATGCCCATTGGGCATTGCAAGAAATTAATAGATCAGGAGTTAACCATTTGAATAAATTGAACTATCCGTACGCCAAATATGAACTGCTATACTGTATTGTGAAATAAACTTTCCACAGTTCTGTCATGTTGATTGTTTATTTGTTTATTTATCAATTTATTTATTATTTTAAAATAATCTGAAGAATAGTGTAACTGTTAAAGGTTTTATTAATTGACCTTGCAGCACAATGATTTTAACCGAAAACGCATTTGATTACAATTGCAAATGAATCAACAAGCGCTCCACGATAGTTTCATTTAATCATCAAAATAATTCCTATGTTGAAAGCATTCAATATTTTATACTCTTTTAGATTTTTATTTAATGATCAGATGAATATTTTAGTTAGTACATATTTTTACAAAATGATTTGGTTGCAACGTTATTGAACACCCGTAAGACATTTAAAGTAATTTGACCAAATAGAGGTTACAGTTTTAATGTCACCTAATGTATCCACAGATTGCATTATTTGTTTATTAACTGTTTGAGGTACTACAAGTTTCTGCATGTTAGAGTGTTGAAATTATTTATACTTTTGATTAAAACCGGTTTCTTTCAACGTTTGTTTATGTCACTTGTCTACGTAATTTTTAACATTTTAACAAATATTTCAGGGCCATCCTCCGCTTATACCATCTGTAAAAGTACTTTTAAATTTTCTTGAATTTTACAGTTTTTTTCCAAATAAAAAGGTAAGCAAAGTGTAAAGACTATTCCGACAAATTTTATCGTCAAAATAATAATACAAATTGTAATTTTCTTTCAACCCACCAATGTCACACCACAAAGTTGAAAGTTCCTTTGTTATATAAAGTTGGTCCAAAATAATTAATATTGTCATTCGATTTAAAAGTCTCGTTTTGTGGGAGGTTTTATGAGATGAAAATTGTACCAATAGAACACGCAACCTAACTTTGGCAATGTTTCAGCTAATCCGTGGAGGGTTACAGACAGAAACGCCATCTAAATTAAACAATGAATCGAAAGACAAAATATACCTTGAATAGTAAACTTATGAATTAATTGGCATATCGGAGTACATGTCTACAATTTTATTCTAAGATTAACCTGAATTGTTTTGGTGTTATGCAGTTCTGGAATAGAACGCCAACAGGTTTATGTCTTGATGTATTGGGAACATTCGTCAAATAGGTTGAGGTTGGCCAATTGCTCAGGTTTGTTATAAAAATATTTCCCCTTATTTAGCTAACTACTGACTTTTAAATATGATTTGGTATAGTAAATTTATCGACAAAAGTTTAATCTGCACAGTTATGTATCAAGTATACAAAGAATTGAGCCCATGATCGCTTCTTTGACAAAAACATCAAGCCTGTAACCACATTCACATGGTTAAATTTTATTCAACTGACATCGTTACATAAATCCAATTTGGATACAAATTTGTAGCTAATCTGGTGCAACTTTATAAAAAGTCCACTTTTCTTTTTAACAAAATGTGAATTAGATATAATTATGATTATTCCTGAGGCTGGTTAATATTACATTTAATGGAAAAAGTGTAATTTATTGGTGTGCATCAGGTCATTGTGTTATACTTTCAACTGAAATTTTAGTTATGGAGTTCATTAAATTTTTAAATAACAGCTACATAATTCGGTCGATTGAACAGACTACCTCCAAAAAGCTGAATTAAATCCCGGAATAGTTATATGCCACCAGTAATTGTTGATGCTTAAAGGATGCAAAATGTCTTTAGTTATAATGACAGCACAGCCAGGTGTTTTATGAGAAAAGTAGAAGTCTTACTACACCCAGGGGACAAAAAGTCGGCGGCACTACACAACATTTTGAAACATGCTGTATAGT
>JAHZMV010005457.1:0-51098 GCA_027743765.1 Coecobrya sp. COE2
TGTTAACAGGGGTGTTAACACATAAGTTGGTTTTTATGTGTTAACAGGCCAAAAACCTGGTAAGTATAATCCTACCCAATAATAATAATATTTGCTACAAAATACAATGCAACTTTCTCGACTCCAGAAGAGCTTCTTAATATTACACGTTCATCGACAGGATGATTCCCTCTCTCTCTTTCTCTCATGTAATTGCTCTACTTTCTTGTTTCCTCGTTTGACCTCGTCGGCTAAAGTAAAAGTTTCCCATTTCAATATAATATGCAACGTGGTTCCCTCTTGGTTTAGCAGCAAGGCTCTAAAAAGGCTTTTTGCTATGAGTCGATATAATTTATTTTCAACAGAAGGGCGAGCGGAATAAGAAAATTGGTGTGGTGTAATTGACTGGAACTATAAGAGTAAATACTTTTATAAACTATGGCAGTATTTATAAGCAAGGGTAATCATAAACAAATACATACACTTGCTTGTACAAAATTGAGTCAGAGTCAGAGAGTTTACGAGAGAGAGAGAGAGAGTAAATAGAGATGAAAGTGGAGATAATAAAATAACAACTATTATAGAAATTATACGGAAAAGTTGTGCCAGACTTGCGTAAAAGTAGTATACACCATGTGGTAGGTATATTGTATGCATAATTTGTAGTGGCTATTATTATTCTCAATGGTAAAGCTGTACAAGAACTTTCTCTCTGATAGGATCATAATATCCGTACGTACACACTGACTTTTTGCTTTGTTGCATGAGCCTATGAGAGCCATGACGATGATGATGAATTTTGGTTCAGTGACGAAAACAGCAATAATAGCCGGAGAATGTAGATTATTGTAAGGTTGTGCATATTAATCCATCCTCTATGTTATGATAACTATCATTCTCTGTTCCAGGGAAAGAATGGAAAGTAAACGGGTACTGGTATGCAGTGGTTTTGGCACAATTTTTTTCTTGCTGACTTGCCTTTTACATCATCGAGGTTGTCGTCATCGTCCTCATCATTTTATTTTCAGCTGAGCCAGCAGTAGCGAAATATGTACAGTTTTTATGGAGTTGAGTTGATAAAAAGTGATGATGAGAGGACAAGACAAGAACAACAGAAAAGAGAGAAAATGTTGGAGGTTGCGGGTTGGATGAAGATAGAGACTCGTAAAATAATAGGTTGTAAACGTTCAAAATGATCGTCCTGATGATGATCCACCTCATCTCCCATTGTTTTTTCCTTTCCCATACTTTTTTTATATTCATTTTGAAAAATACTACATGATTTTAGGACTGGGTCTCATATGTGTACATGTGTATTTATCCTCTTTGCTCGTCCTCGTCATGCTTGTCCTATATATCACGTTGTTGGAAAGATACTGATCTCATCGTTTGCCGGTCTGGTGACAAAATTCTGTTTGTTTCTCTTCTTCTGCTGCTAAGTATATTTACAATTTTGTATATGGAGCATAACGTGGCGACTTTGTGAAGGTGAATGAGGAGGAGACGGAAATCCAGCTTGTACAATATACTTAAACACACACGTCTCCGTACTTTATTTATTTCCTCACACAAAAAATACACTGGGACAAGAGAAGCGGCAGTGGAGAGAGAAATGAGATAGGAAGAAAGGCAGGAAGGAAAACCTCAGCTAGGGTTTTAGAGGAATAAACTAGCCAAATAGTTTGTGTTGCACCACATGTGTTTGTGTTGTGTATATCCTACTTGTAATCTCATCCTTTCCTCCAACAAAACTAGTTTTCCATACTGGAACATAAGTAGAGAGAGAGGGCTTCAAACTGAGCGAGTGAACGTTTCACTTTTTGTTTTAAATTATTATGACGCGTTTTATGCGTGTGTGTTGCATGTTGACGATGATGATGGTGGCACTGCTGCTTTAGCAGAAAATTCTGGGCAATATTTCACGGAAAATTAAATGGCTCCTTGTGCTGCTGCATATTCTCTTTCATAGCCGCCTGCCATCCATAAATAGGAAACAGTAAGCGGCAACAAAAACAACAAGCATATTTCAGAGAGACAGGCAGAGTGAAAGTAAAAGGCGGAAGAATAGGTTATAGGTTTAAGGAGATGATGAAAACCATGGAAAAGGAGTAAAATGGATATGAAGTTGTGAGTGGGTTGTTGGTTAGATTGCTGTTGGATTATGGTGAAAGCGTTAAAAATATTGGAGGATTCTCTTCTGTAGTTGTTCATTAAGTGATTAAATATTTTTTTCTTCAATGAGATACTTGCTGACATACAAGTGATACGAAGGGAAATTATATCCATAGTCGATGTTATATAAGGATTCCTTGAATTTAATTATTTATACAGGGGATAAAATGGTATAGCATCCCATAATATGTCGTTACATGGAAAGATTAAAAAAAGAATAGAATTCCTTCGTGTGTGCGTCTGGCAGTGATGATACGATGATGAGGCAAGTGACAAAAGGTTTAAAAGAGAGAGGAGAGAGATGCAGTATGTTATAAAATGAAAATGTCACATGTCCAAAGAGTTTCATGACAGAATCGTAAAACTCTAGAAGGTTGCAACATGATTCATGATGATGATGCTGTAGTAATGACAGACTGACATTATCTGAACTGGACATTGTGTAAGCATATTGTGGATGATTATCGGCTATTCATTTTTGTGGTGGCATCATTGCTGGAAGCTTCACAAGCCAAATGAGATTTTGACAGGTTATAATATTACGACAGCAAGAGGAGGAGGAGGAGATATTTTGAAAACTGCGAGTCCAATCTTCCCTAGTCTCCTGCTGGTGTACAGGAGGCCTCTGAGGTAATCATCGTCATGATCATCATCATGAGCAGCAGCAGCAGTGGCGGTAGCAGCATGATAAATCCTAGATTTGTATTTAGTGACTTTCCCGAGCAAACTTTATAAATAAAAATTGGGCAGGAAAGAAGGAGAGGAGAAGTAGAAAGAGAGAAAGTTAAAGTGAGCAATGGCAGACTGAGGCCTTGATATGTATGCTGCTCTTATTGATTTATTGCTTTGTGTGCAGTAGCAAGTTTTAGGCAGGGAAAAGTATGCATGTATCACAAACACGGATATATTATTGGTGGCGGTGGTCGTGTGGTCGTACAACTTATTTTATTGTGTGATACAGACACACTCACACACACGCAGTGTGTCTGTGTTTAGATGAAATACACAGTGGAAAAAAGCAACAGTGGTGGTGTTGGTAGTAGGAGTATGTACTAGTTGTAAATAGCAGCAAGTCAGTTAACTTGTTTTTTTATTCTCTCCAGTTTGCTATCTGGCTTGCTGGATTTTTATCCGTTAGCATTGCTGCAATGCTCTGCGTTCTGACTCTCTGACGGGTTTTGTTGGTTGGTGTGCTCTGAATTCCAAATCCCATTAGCCCTCAAGGATTAATTTACTCTGGTTTTCTTTGAATGTTACATTTTATTATGTAAAAGCTGCTCTCTCTCTCTCTCTCTCCCACTTGCTCTTTTCTCTGCATGCTCATGTGTACGGAGTATTATGTGTGTGCATTTTACAGCACACTACAATAGTTACAACTTGCAGCTAGTGTACACATAGGATATTCTTCTCCTTCCTCCTCAGCCATTCATTCAGCTCAACTCGCCATCAGTTTCACATTCCCGTTTTATGTTACTACAACAAGAGCGAAGGCGAAAAGGTGAAGGAAGCGAGAGTAGTTTCCCTGCTCCTTATATGACTTGGTCCACCTTCTTCTTGGCCTCTCTCCTTCTCTGTAGCAATCCCCAGCTGAACTTACAATAAACAAGTTAAACTCACAGTAGTCTACTTAATGTAGTAAACCTAAAATAACCCTTCCGCTGGGCTATGTATAACTTTATTTATTTTTTCTCCGTCTTGCTGCCACCGCCACCAAGACCACTAAACCCATGCATCTAAAAACATAATTATATGCATGCACCAAGTGTAAGCGTTTGTGTATATACAATATATATACATTCTACTTTGTTACATCCCCGCTGTCTCACTGGCAATGAACAAGATGGATAAGGAAAACTGACTTTTTCCAGCAACACGAGAGCGCACACTAACATCGGCGTGCTTTTGCATGAAACTGGAAACAAGTGAGAGAGAGAGATGCAAAGATGCAATTTATCAGTTTTGATCTGCTCTATCTATTTTGCTTACAAACAGAGGCAGCAGCCGAGCCTTCTCATTTATTGCATAATAGCAGTCGACTGCTGCGTAGTTTCAATTCAAACTCGTACATTGTGCCGACTTCCAGTTGTTGTCCAGACAATATCGGCATAGTATTCCATTTGCATGCACTTTAGTTGATGGCGATGATGACGGGAAAAGTAGCGCAATAAAAATATCATTGCTGCGTAAAAATGTATTTGAACAAACCATGAAACTCTGATCTGACAAGGTACAAAGTACAGAGTAAAGTGTGTGTATATTATGTATTGTTCGTTTTACTCTCGCTCTTCGATTTCCTGCTTCCTGCTGTTGTTGTTCCCAAGGATAATGATGATTCTTTTGGTCGCTGAGCTTGAGGCTCCTGCAGTTTGGCCCTTGTATCCAATGCAAAAACATGCAGCAAAGCATTCTCTCTCTGTATTTTCCCTCTGTCAAAAGTATCATGTGTGATGGGAGTTTAGGGAAAATTCAGCTCTCTAGAGACTTGTTCGAATAGGATCTACTTGTTTCATTCATTTTGGTAGAAATGCAGAGAGAGAAAAAGAGAAAAAAGTAACAACGACAACATCAGCATGATCATCATCGTCATGATGAACAATAGAAAACCGACAATTTTTATTTGTGTCCATTCCACTTTAGCGCTATCCTCTCAACAAGTTTACTCTCTTATTTTAGCAGGAAAAAGGGTTAGTCAATGGACAAACAAGTAAATATTGACATAGACAACTGGACCCATTTACTACTAACTTACTTGTTGGTTAATGCTGGTACATGATGGTCAAATAATGTCAAATGATGGTAAACGCGGTTGCCGGTAAAAGTGCCAAATATAAAATTACGAAAGGACCCAAACTACTTTCGTAAAAAGAGATTTGTCCTAATTGTCACCATTGAATGCTGTTTCCATCCCCACCTATAACATTTATATGAAAAATCAGATGGAATAATTTTTGTTGTAAATGTTCCACACTTTTCGCGTAAGATATTATGTGATATTATTATAGATATTATGTGGCGTCCCCATTTGCGAAATTACTTAATTTCATGGAAAAAGTTGGAGAAGCGTAAAGTGGTAAGAAAAATCTTTTTAAAAAAAGATTCGTGTGTACCAAGAAAAAAGTTGGACGAGTAGTGCATCTCATTTTTCATGAACGAGGAGAAAGTTGGAGTGGAGGAAAGAAAATTTATGCATGCGGGAAAATGATAGTTTCCAAAAGGTCCAAAAAAGAAAATAGTTTTAAAAGGGAGGAAAAAATTCAATTGACCGTTAAATTTCCCCCATGAAAATAGCAGATGATGATGATGGTGATGTGATAATAGTGGTAGCGCAGCCAAAAATGGGAAAAGGAAGGCACAAAAATTCCTTGCAAAGAGAATAGCCCAGGCGTAACAGCAAAACTATATACTTTCCCATTTAGGATCAATTTTTTTTACATTCAGATGCACATATATCCACAGAAATTATTATGCAAACGAAAAGGATGGAAACGTTTATAGAGTTTAGGAATAGCATAATATTTATGTAGAGCAGCATAGCTTTGCAGAAAAAAATGTTCACATATTTGAAGTGAATTTATGAAAATAGCGCAACAAAGCTACAAAAAAATTGCCCACAGCCAGGAAAAATACTAGTCCAGCGTGTGTGGATATGATTCTTTATATTTCGTGCTTTTCAACTTGCTGCTGGTGGAAGGGAAAGGGCAAAAAAATGAAAACGGAAAAGAAATTCCTGACAGTCGATGAGATACAAATACTCGAGTGGATACAAGAAGCAGAATTTTTGTGAAAGGAAATACAATAAAAATTGCACAAAAAGTATGAAAGGAAGAGAGAGAGAGAGAGAGAGAAACGATAACTGTAAATATTTATGTTTTTTCGACAGTATTTAAAAAATGAATATTTTTCCGCTTCCTTACACTCTTACAGTTAGTCCATCAGATAAAATATTTTAAAAAGAGAAGAGGAACGTCTAAATTTTCTTGGCATTTCGGCAGTTGTATAGGCACTTGCATGCCGCCGTCGGAGCCAGAATTGTCGACAAGTCATATATTATTGCCTGTAATAATATCCAGTGTAGCAGCTCTACATCCTGAACTGTCTCACTTGAACAAAAGACGATGTCTACGTATGGAAGATCTAAAAGAAGATGTATGGACGCATGGTATACAAAAGGGAATGAAAAAATGTAGCATAGAACAATACCAGGGTAGCTTTCATTTTGGAAAGAAGAACAAAAGCAGAGATATTTTAGTACTAAAAAGTTCCGTGTAGACTGTCGTGCAAAAATATTACTATTAGCAACACGATCCTTTTTATAGTGGTGCAATAGTTGGTTATCTCACGCCACTAATAATAGTAATAGTGGGACCCTGTCCATGGAAACCTATTTGACTACTGTTTTTTATGCTTTTTAAAGAGAGAAAAGTTTGGGTGATAGTTGAGCTTGAGCCTTGTCTTCTCCTGCAAATTGAGAGAAAGTACGAGGATGGTAGAACAAGAGGTGTCTGATCTTCTTAGCCTACTTTCCCTCTCTCAAAAATATTTTATATGTATGAAGCCCTCGCCACGCAAAGAGGAATATCAAAGGAAAAGATAGATGCTGTTGAGATAGATGAGATGATGTGAGCGTCGGATGAAGTTTAAGCAGCTTTCTCTGTGTGTGTGTGGATGTGTGCACTTCTCCTGTTACAAAGTTCAGAACAAGGCTTACACAAAGCCTATGAATATACCTATTCGTAGCTTTTTGAGAAATGAAAAAAGAATTCCATATGGACAGGCTTTTCTGGGAATGTTGTTCTGTATATCAAAGAGAAAGATGGTAAAGACGGGCACTTTTCATCATCAAGTCTCGTTCAATTTTTTGAGCCTGCTGATGATGGCTATGAAAATCCTGATAATGTGTTGTTTTCCTAATGATCTTTATTGCATAACATCCCTGTTTCTCTCTGATTCCAGTCATAACACTGAGAAAGTCATCTATTTCCTGCTGCTGGACCGGAAACGGAGAAAACCGTCAAGGGAGGATGAAACGGAGCTAATCGCACGCTGGGACTCTAGCTCTTCATCCACTCCAAATAATTGCCTGGATCCACCGAGAAAGCGTATTGACAAGGTGAACGGAAACCCGACTGCATATCAGTTTGACAGGATCAGCGAAGGATCGCCTATTACTCCCAGACGACATTTGTACAAGTAAGTGACGAAGGAAAAAAATAATTCATGTTGAAAATAACCAAAAAAAATCAGACTCATTTTACCTATTATGCTATCGATTGCCTTTATGCTTTAAACAAAGATCCACTTGAATTGCTTTGTAATAAATTATTATGCAAAATGTTGTTGATAAAGCATTGGAGCAAACTCAAATGTCGTCAAAACAAGAACAAAATAAGTACAAAAACATCAAGAAACAATAATTAATATAACTACATAGGAATCGACAACTAAAGAAAAACAAATCGATATTACAACACAATATCAACTCGACTTTTTATTCGTCATCATCCGAATGGATGTACGCACTCGTACTTCTTCCCACTACAATTAAATACATGTTATATATATTCTACATAGCTATTATTTTGTCCTATCGCAAGAAAGCAGTGTTGTAAGAAGCCCACTATCAAATCCTCGCCTACAGACAGAAAAATGATAGCCTTTTTACTTCAACAAGCAGATTTAAGTATATACAAAAAGTTTCTTTACATCGTTATAGCATATTTTATACCTTTATACGTGTTTATGTACATAAACATAAAGTTCACTAGACTAACAGATAGCAGCAGATTATATAATTTTTTTACTACATCTTATTATTATTAGTGTGTAGTTTGATAAGTATATTAGTTTTTTGAACGGATGGATATGGATATACCTAACAGATAGCTTACAAGCTCACTGACAGCCAGGAGCAGATCAAATAACTGTATTTTTGGATCGCCTTACACCTATCCTTTCACTGACTTGCCAGTACTCAGTACTGCCACAGTGCTACTTTTTAGTACATTATACTCTTGTGTAACTGACTACTTGTACTTTTTTTATGTTCCCAGAAAACCTTGCACTCCTTAACCCCTACTTTTTTGCCATTATCTTATTTTTGATCTAATAATCTCTCTCTCTCTCTTTTGCTCCTTTTACTTTTCTCATCCACGACAACAACACGGGATATTGTCGTTTTCACTCACGATCAGATTTATTATCTCTTACATAAAAAGGAATAAAAATATGTTACGTGTCGCAATACCACCGTCAGCAAGAGTGTGAACTCGGGGAAACAACCACGAAATCTTTGGTTTGCCTACGCAATACTTGTAAATACTTATCAGGAATGTAAATTTCGTGTTGATCCGACCCCACGATCTTACCTACTTAAAAAAGAAACTTTTCATACTGACACATACATAGATACGTCTATATTACATATCACACCGCACGATATCACATTAAAGTATTGGAGTGGAGATTTCTCTACCCTGTGTGATATCTGAGTTTCTACAACCGAATAGCAAGGCCATAACGGAAAACTTTATATGACTTTTGCTATTACTATTATTGCTTGTAAGAAGGGATGAACGTTTTTTTATATAATGCTGTGTGCTGCTACTGATGTTGATGATGACGAGGATGATGCCCGATCATCGTCATAATATCATCATATCACATCATGCGAATAATAATAATAATGGTAATAGCTAGTCTACTACTAGTAATGAAAAGTGCTTTTTATTCCTTTTTTTACCTTGGCAGAATCCAGTTGTTGTTAGATAGCATGTAATATGTGGTTTGTTACTGGAAGCCTATCCAGACCGTACGTAGAAAAAAAACATTATTTTTTATTGAGCAAAGGAGAAAGTACTTGGTAGTTTGCTCACACAAGGTATACTCAATAACTGTACAGCGAACGGTTACCAATTTTCAGGCCAATTTGAAGCATAAAATTTCAGCGAATTTATTAATAATGATTGAATATAAAAATAGCGTGTATTTTCACGTGTTTTTTAATGAGATGCTAAACGTCATTTGGAACAAAATGGGTTTCCAAGTAAGCTCAGATAATCAGTTTGAAATATAAAGAATGGTTGCACAGTCGTTGAGCCTACCTTGTCAGACACTCAAAAAAATCAGTCAGTCACATTGCAAACACATGCATCAGTATCACGAAGGAAACAAGGGAAAAAGTAGAAAGCAAAGCTAAAGGGGAAAACAAGTTGATCATAAATCATTAATGGTCTATTTCTGCTCCAACAACAAGAACTATATACAACGGTCAAATTGATCAGCAGGATCTCCATTCTTGAAACTACACTCATATATATACATTTTATTTTATATCCCTATAACTTTTAGCGTCAAACATGGCGTAACCTCCGCTAAACTCGTGCCTTTTTCATGTTTTCTTCTCGGTAAAGTAGGTAAACATGTATATCAGCAGGAGCGGCAGTAATAGCCATTTTCCTCTGTTTATTTCATGTTTTAACTCCATTTTGAAACATTCTCTTGTTTGATTCCAGCATCTACATTTTCATTTTCCCCTGTTTGACTGCTCCTGTGGCGATGTTCAGACATAAATTAGATTTGATGTATGCAGTGGGTTCTTTTTGAGCTCATTTTCAGTTGATTTGCCAAACTTTATAGGGAAAAAAATTTTTTGTTAGCTTTTTTACATTTTTGTTTCTTGAGGAATTTTATTGGCATGTTTCTGTGATGATGGTGGTAAAAGGATGATATGTTTTTGACAAAATCCCATGTAGTTTTGTAATGTAGGCGGTCAAAATATGTGATTATTATGTGATATGATGTAAAACTGCTCTTTTGAAATGATGGCTTTGTGTGTAGTATTCTTTGTGGCGACTTTTATGTTTTCGTAATCTCTTTCTTGTTTGTTTGTCATACTTTGTCAGTTTTGATATGAAAGTACGTTTTTAAAAGAGAATTTTGATAGGGTGTGGTTGTGACCCGACCACTAATATTTACTTGTATATTTGAGGCATGTTGAAAGCATTATTCCTATCCGTTTGATTTTCACTCCCACAGTTACAAGCTTGCAAAACAAAAAAGTATCGGTGGCAGGTGTTGCCTTTTACATTTCCCTGTTGTGAACAAACAAAAGGAGAAACATTGCTCATTGTGATTCTATACCTGCACACACACGAGCCATGTACGGTTTTGTTTGTTGTATTCAATTCAATAGAGACCTTCCCCTGCTTTCCCCCGGTAAAAATAGAAAACGACTTGGCATTTTTTTTGTTTCATTCCGTCGATTTTCAATTATCATCCCATTGGTATTGAAAGAGGGTGAAAATCTTGCATGATGAAGGATCATTTCATTTTGAGTAGTTGAGTGCATTTGATTTTATTTTAGCGGTTACATGCGGCGGCGTGAGAAAAGAAGGTAAAAAATGACTGTAAATGCTGGAGTAGGAGAAACAGCGTCAAGTTGGCATTTGATCGGCGACTTTGCTCTAGGTTTGACCTGGGCAACTGTGTGAATCCAAAGTCTATACGCAGAACGCAGACATACATACAAAAACACTCGTAAATGTTTCTTATTTCTTTTTTTCCCCATTTGACTCAAAGGGAGGAGTGTTGAAAGAAAAAACGGGAAGAAGGGAAAATATCATTAGCTTTTTTTCGAACAAGAAGAGAAAAGAGGAGAAGAAAGGAATGTGATGGTATGGTACACAATATGGCAGAGGTCGACAGCGAGTTTTTCTAGGGAGTCAGCCGAGTTGAGTGAGTAGGAAGAGAAGAAAAGAAGAAGACAAGGAGGAAACGAGTAGATGATAATATTATGGCTTATGTTCTCCTGCTGCTATATATATTTTTTATTCTCTGTGAAGTCGAGTCTTCTTGGTTTGGTCTGGTAAATAATAATGGCTGTAAAAAAAGAAAGGTTGAGTTGAGTGAGTTACAAGAAAAAAGAAGGTTTAAGTAAGTTAGTGGAGGAAGAAAGAAAGGAAGGGCTCAAGTAATTTGTCATGACTTTACCTCCTGCCAGCGTCTCTGTACACTGGTAATGGTAGTAGTAGTCGTAATAGTAGTACTATGGTAGCTTGCTTTGCTTTGCTTGTAAGTAGACTTGTGTGTAGTAGTAGAGACTTTTGAGATGTTGTACAAGGACAACATCAGGTAGAAATAAAGCTTTGTTAAAATACCATAGTAGTGGGGAAGGAGAAGAAAAAAAGAAAGTCAGATTGATGGGAATTGATGATGATAATGATGTTGAGCTTTTTTTCTCTTTGTGCTTTTTTCATGTTCCCGTATGGATATAGTCGACACCGCCGACCTAGTCTTCATCTGACAAACCACTCACCACTGTCCAGCTCCATACCTTCGTCACCCGTCCCATCGCCAAAGATGCCGCATCGAGTGGCAAACCAGAGCTCTTCCGGCGGCCTCAATAATGAGCACATCCACAACCAAGAACATCAAGGTGGTGGAGTAGGAAGTGGGGGATTGCCCAGTACTGTACTCCCCAGTCCCACGCCGCCAGGATCACCTCATCTCGCTCATTGGAGGTCTAGGCTCAATACACTGAAAAATAGCTTCCTCGGCTCACCACGGTTTCATCGCAGAAAACTACAAGGTCAGTTACACAGCAAGAAGTACACAACAATAATGCGTCTCTATAATGATAACAATAATTACAATAACGATGTAACCTCTCTATCTCTATCTATCTCTCCACGGGGAAAACAAGTTTAGCGCAGTTTAAAAAAAATGTGCATGCATTCACGGTTTTTATTGTATTTTTGTACTTGGTTCCATGATGATGGCCTCAAGCGAAGGAAAAAAAGTTTTCCTTTTCAAGTGTTTTTTATTCTTCTTCTGGTTCCTACCATTTTCCTCTCACTTTTTCCAGTTAGACCGCTTCTCTGCTCAACATTTTTTACTCTGGTACAAGGAAAGTTTTCTTTCTTCCTTTCACTAGCATCATATCCATAATGGCGGTGGTGGCAAGGCAACGGCAAACTAGTTAATATCGATCAGTTGAATTCCACAGCGACACATCATCATCATATTCATACAAAATCCACAACTTCCACGGTCTGCAGCGTTCCATACACCATACCACCGCCATCACGAGCAAACAACAAAAAAACAGCAGGACCAGCCAGCCAGAGAGAGTGAGTGAAGAAGAGCACATAGTTTTCTAACCATTTTTTCCTCGCCTACCCATAATCATATCCAAAAGCTGGTTAGGATTTTTTATGGGAAACGACGACGAGGACGGTGATCATGGTGGTTAGTGGTGATGACGACGATGATGATTCTATTAGATTCTCCTTGCATTTTTAGTTGACTACACACGAGCATATTTTATACCCGACATACTTTCTAAAAAAACGAGAGATGTTTGGTAGTGAGCCACGCGGCCGACTTTTCCTACTGGCTCACGATCACTTTATTTTTTACATGTATGTGTCTCCTACTGGTCGTTGCAGGAGTGCTCAAGTTGCCACTTTATGGAAATTACCAGAGTATTATTATGACAATCAGTATTATGATGAGGAAGCGAAGGAAAAGACGACCGCCAAGAGAATGCTAGAGAGCATGGATCATGTTGATGATCATCATCGTTACTGCTGCTATCAGATGACCTTGGAATTTTTCGTCTTCCGTTTAGAGTGGAGAATATTATACAATAAATGGAGGGGCTAGCCTTGCTTGCCCGCATGCACGGTGATACTGGCCTTCTCTATTGTTTTACCAGACATTTGAGTCTCTGTAAAGAAAGTTTTTTTTTTGCAAAGCTCCAAATGTTCATGGAGAAACTGCTTGAAATGGGTTTCCTTAGTAGTGTTTTTAATGACTGGATGATTCTCAGATTAGATATAAAAATGTACAAAGTTTGCCAATTTGTTAAAACGACTAAACTATTTGGATGATTAATGGTTGCCATGAGAAACAGGATTTGCAAACAACAATTATTACATACTAGCATATTATTATAAGGATTCCATTACTCATCAATTATAATTGTTCTTCTAAATATATCAAATATCAAACCTGTCATATATTTGCTCTCTTACGGCAGAAACCACTGTTTGAATTGAAAGACATGTCATGAATGACGTCATTCGATAGTCGATATCAATACCATCGACCACTTGCTACCGTCGCTCCACTCTAAGGAAAGGAATTTTCTCTGGAAAGTCTGAAGGGAAACTGAAAGTATTTGACAGATAATTGCAGAAATTATTATAAAAGTATATAAAGAACTATTAATACTACCGATTATTATTACCACACCACCACCACTACCAACTTTTTGTAGAGAAATAACTGGCATTGAAGCTTGTACGGCTTTGCTCTAGAATGATGATGATGGTTATAGTTACACTCGTGGTGTAGGTGATATTGTCATGATTACCACCTTTCATTTTTATGGTGTTTGTATTCAGTGTATGGGGAGGTGGCGGTGGTGGTGCTGCTGGCGGCTTAGCAGTTGAGTAGAAAGTCAGAACAGTGTAAAGAAACGACTTGAAAAGAAGGACAGGAGCGAAAAAAGCTGGAAAGCCACTGGGAAAAGCTAGCAATTGCCTATGTGCTCACTATAACGCTTAGATTATACAGCATATACACTCCTTACAAGACGACAACTCTACGACGATACGGTTCATATGGCAAGTTCTCTTCAGTTGGCGTTTTTTTGTATACTTACGTACGTGTCTCCCTCTCTCTGTCTCATTCCCTGTTCATATGTGTATGGAAGAATGCCTATTTCTTTCTCAGCTTTTCACAATTGTGTGCAGTGCACTCAGGAAAATATCCATTTCCTCGCTAATTTCACCACTACTGCCGTTTCTGCCACCACCGCTACGACAAGAGAAAGCGAGAGAGAAAAAAGTGACAAGGACGCGAAGAAAAGGGAGGAACACCCGGAGTCGGAGAAGAAAAAGAGTGAGCAACCGAGAATGAATGAAAATCTGTGTTTTTGGTGGTGATGTGATGGCGGTGGAAGTACGTTGGCTATTTGGTACTTGATGACGATGAAACATTTGCTTCTTATAACATTTTTAGGCTGTATATAGCATACAATATATTTTTGGAAGATTGACCAAGTTTGAGTGTGCGGATGTGCCTGGACTTTGTTATTAAATATTTTTTTCTCACTGTTATTAATATGATCGTCATAAGGTAACTTTCCAGGGCTACGCATGTTGGTTGTCTGTCTGAACCTAGTTGCGAAAGTCTGCTTTGGTGAGATTCATTTCGGATTGTTGGTTATGACTTTCAGTATTTCCAGTTCCAAGTGACAAATATATACGGTCTCAATTTTAACATGCAGTAAAAATATCCAATGGGCTACTTGTCTACTCTGCGGTTGTTTGTAGTTTATTATTATAGTCAGAGCTTGTTTTTGATAAAGTGGGTATGGCGGTTGTCCTTGTCATCATGATTACCGTCACTGTTGATATTATGAGGAAAATTGAAAACAATGGTGGCTGTAGTTAAGTTATCATCATATAAATCTTTGTCTTTCTGCGGTTAACTCTGCGTGCATACAACTATGAGTAGGAGATAAGGTGCAAATAAAAAGTGCTCATTTCATATTTTATTATTTTCTCCATTATTGGTTTAGACGTGAAAAATGGAATAAAGGAAGCAGTGCTAGACGTCCTTTGATAATGACGTTGGTTGCCTTTGTCTGGCTCTCTCATGCTTAATGACGTTGTGTGTAGGTGTAAAGGATAACCAGCTAATATACAAAGGGCTTATCCAATTTTCCCTTGAACGAACCATTTAAATTAATTTTGACAGGATGGAAACCCGAAAAGAGGAACAACTATATAGTAGGCAACAAGGCGCATTCACGCTTTTGAAATATCTGCATCCGCAGCCGTCAATTATCGCGTACATATCATGAATATTGTTCCGTGAAAATAATTTTTTTGGAAGCCAGCAAACTCTAATATATTAGATCAAATAATATTGTAAACAGCTTGTTTCTATATATCATCTGCGGGGTTGGTTCTACATGGCTACCTTTTAATATTTTATCGTCTTTTTCTAAACGACCACACCCATTCAATTTTTCATCTCTAAACCCACACGCATCAACCCTATGGTCGTTGCGTAACCGTTAAAAATGTAAAGCAAGATTAGATGTGCCAGAGCATATCTCCGGATTGCATATTGTGCACAGCTTCAGCCTGGTTACCATGGAACTATATAAGCCGTGTTGTTGTTGTGGTGGCGTTTTATGTAAACATATTTAAGTATTTCCTCTTATTTGAAATCCTCATCATTACCATCATCATCCCACACGGGTTCCAAAGAAATGAGCTAGTGACTAGTACGCGTGATTACGTGTCATGTTGTGTGAAGCACACCATCCATTAGTGGTAATTAGAAAGGAAGAAAGTGCATGGGCCCATAATGCGTAACTTTTGAAGAGCAAGTAGTGGAAGTAGAGAAACCCACCTCTTCCCTCCTCTCCTTCCCGAAAATTTCAAGAGTCAATAATAAAGATAATATCAAAACATGAATATATATACGGATTTAAAATGATTAGCAATGAGGACAGTCAAGCATACAAACATCTCTATATATTTTGAAAAAAATAAAATGACAGAGCTTTGAAACCCGAGTAAAAACAGGGAGGCTTCTTCATTCACTCAATTCTTTTTTTTACTAGAGCCATGTTCCAAAGCATGTATTTTAATTAGCGTGCGTTATGGTAACGATGAAGCATGGATGATGTGACTTTTTTAGTGTTCAATCTGGCAAAGTGAACTAGCGAGGAAACTACATTATTTTTGGAAGACTTGGTTGTAGTTGATGTGGTGGTTTTAAGATGATGGTGACAATAGGTTTTGATTAAGTAGACGAAGCACTTGTAGTACTAGTGTATGTTGTAGACGGCAGAGACTAGTACAATAGTAGCTGTTGCTGGTGACATGAGCATAAAAGCATAATACCTAGTACTAGTACACAGCGACTCAATCTGCTAAAGATTTTTTTTTTCATCTTGTATGGTGGATGATGATGATGATGACGGCGACACGACTTTGTCTTCTTTTGCAAGTGAAAGTGAGTGGAAAAACTAATTAAAGGTCTCCCAAAAGTAATTTCCATATGAACAGCGGATGAGCTGTAGAAAGAAAAACATGCATGCATTCATGCAAACACACACGCTTTTGTACACAAGCTGCTTGTTCTGGTGATGTGGTGGTGGCAATGATGATAAGCTCAAGTCAAGTCCTCCTTGCCACTTTTTTCAAGACGATATACTTTTAATATGTATGTCCAACGAAAGTAAAAGGATTAGAGGGTGTGAGTTGATGGTCGGAACAGCACAGTTTTTCTTTTCCATGCTCCCTTCCATGAAACATGGTAGTGGAAGTAGGTTCATGAGAAATAGTTTAAGATTTCGTGTCCTATCTTGTGAGAAAGAAGATTTCCTGGAGGAACGGAGAAAGAGGAGGATGAGAGATGTGTAATTAAGTAGTGTGAAGTGGAGCGTCATAATATGATTCTCTTGTTCGTCATTTCCTTTAGCCTGTGTCAGCCTTATTCTTTTTCTTTTCTTCTCACCACCACCGTTTGTCGTTGGCTGATCCTTCTTTTTCTTCATGACAATGTCGTCATCATGTTTGTCATCAAGTCATCATCCTTCAATGATTGCATTTACTCTCTGGGTGAACAAAGTCATTGCGATCACTAATACCAACAGCCACGCTATCTTCTCCAAATTACGTCTATTCACACGCTTTCAGATTTCTCAGATTTTTTTTTGTGTAGCCATGTTTTTATAACGTAACCATGACAATCCATGGATGACTACAGGCATGAGAAGGACGTGGACGGAAACGGAGGAGAAAGTAAAGAAAGTCGCTCGTGCGTTCTACGTTATGCTTACAAAATTACTGTGCTTTTACGCGAGAAACATTTCTTGCCACCATCCAACAGTAACTTTACTCTCTCTGCCATTTAATGTCCAGGAAACTCCGATTTTTCAATATTATAGCACTATGCTTTAGCAAGAAAATTAAATGGTATGCAGGGTGCCTTAAAACATTTTCTCTCTTGCAGAAAAAATGGTTGCCAATTTGCATGCATTGCCCTAAAGCAAATTCACAGAACATAACGTCACCATCTCTCCAAAGCTGCTGCTGACATGACATAGTCCGAGGAATATTCATGCAAAGTGGAAGCTCTACTTTTTATTTATTGTCTTTTCATGACAAGACTCCTTAACAACTACTTTGGCTGTATAAAATAAAAAGAGCTGATAAAAATAGCATTCTACATGCTACATCATCATCATCATAGGATCATACCAATTGTTTGCTACAGTCAATGTGACTAGGTACTTGAGCTCTGTGGGGGTCTTGGAATGAACACACCAGAAAACGAAGTAGTAGTAAAAAAGTTTTAGATTTTGTTCGAGTCACTGGACTGGCGTCGTCAACATACTCGGTATCAGAAACACAAAAGCGCGAAGGATATCGCATTTTTATTATCTCAATGTTTTACATACTCACTCAGCAGTTATTCAGTCATTCAGTCATGAGGATCAACATGTTTCCTTGGAATGAGGACGCAACAAAAGTAAAATGGAAAGTATCGGAGGACGAGAGTATCTGCCGAGTTAGCACACACGTTGACGGGGAAAAAGTGGACTTTTTAATTTGTACCATAGGACGGTGAACTGTGAACTTGCTAGTATTATCTTGATCTTTTCCCTACTCGCGCATTGGTAGACAACATGATGACTGTGACAAGTTAAGAGTCTAGAGAGAGCCTATTTCACTCTTTTGCTGAGGCTGGAACAAGTTTAGAGATAGGAGGAGCAAAAATGGAAACCGCTCGCAAAAAAGTATTCATTTATATTCGTAGAGAAAAAGTGTGACAACGTTGATGATGAGGAGACGAGGTGGGAAAGAATTAAAGACTCAAGTCAAGACGAAAAAAAAGTCAACTTGTTCATTTCCATCTTGTTTCCTTTCTCCTTTCCTTTCTCTGGACAAAGACGTCAGAGAGAATCATCGTCTGACAGGGTTATTCTTGGTAGCGGTAGTGGTGCTTCTGGCGATGAGTAATGTATATAGTGGTGCTCTGCTGCGGACTATTTATCACGTCAGGCTTGTTGGAGAAGTGACGGGATATGAAACAAAATGGAAATGCTCATAATTTCGTGTTTTTGCCAATGAATCCTACTCCTCTCTTTCTCTCACAGTTTTTCTCTCTCATGTCAAAATACTCATAATGTATGTATGTGAGTTGTATCTCATAACGGAAATAAATGGAACGTTAGATAGAGAAATGTAGTAGCAGAAAACGAACATTTGCTAATCTCTCAGATTTGCTGTTAAATATGTAATTTAAAAGCAAACAGACAGACAGACATATGTACATGGTTGACAAAGTAGCTATAAATACAATGAACGCTTGATAATAAATGCTATGAATGTTATCTCCTGTTTTACGTGTAAGCAGTAATTTACTCTCTCGGTGAGTACATACATTCTGCACACAAACAAAATGCTGCTGATCACTATTGTCATCACTGCCGGAACAAAGTTTCACTTTTATCTACTTTTGTGCCTCTAGCATTGCTCTCTCTTCGCTTATGTCATTTCTCTTTTACCAAACATCATCACCATTTCCAGTGAAAGTTCCTGATTCTCTGTTCTTGAACACAAAGAAGATACATGGTAATGACGACACAGGTTATTATTAATTGTACAGAATACTGCGAACGCACAAAACAGCATATCAATCAATTTTGAAATGTCTCCAAATAATATATGCTATCACTATGCCACCACCGTTATCATGACAGTTTAAATTGAAAACATGTTGTTTTCCTCTATGAAACATTGTACAATTTGCTTTGCGTGTATTTATAGGTTTTTCCCTTTGGGTAGTGGTAAAAGTAAATATAACGAGTGACCGTGACCATTGCCCGAGAAAAGTAAACAAACATATATCACTTTTTTGTGTGTTGATAGCAAATACAGGAGAATTCGACAAACTGTGTCCTTGCAAATTTCCGTGTGTATCACTTTAATGTTTGCTTTTCCGGGCCGCTGTAGATAGTAATCTCGTTTACATACGATCTCTGAATTCGATCATGACGGCATTAGATAATCCAAATATTTAAATACAATTTTCATGTAAATTGCATAGCTCCTTTTCCTGTCGTTCCACTGCCAAAAGTAACCGATGGTTCGTAGAAGCTTGGGGAAGACCTTGTAACTGTTAAATTCCGTGTTCGATAGTATTTACTTAATTGCTCAAGCAGAAATGTGGACCACGGTTATTGAAAAATTCATGACAACGGAACTACCGGTCTTGGCTGCTAACATTGCTTGCAATCGGTTGAGAGAGGATTATTATCATCCTATTATTACTTTGCTAAGGACATTTTCTTATAGGTATATCAGTCTTATTGTTACTTTTCCTCTCCTCCGGTAAAATCCGAGAAATAAGTGATGGAGAGAAAGATGGAGAAAAACGGAGAGTAAGATAGAGAAAGTAGGTTAAACTAAGCAAGTTGGAGAAAGAAGAACGGAAGGAAAGGATATTATATTTTTTTATAAAATGACGTGCATTTTAGCTCTTTTCCTTTAAATGTGGTGTTTTGCTTCGTTCTTCATTCTCAACCGAACCAGTTGACAATTTAATCAAGTTGAGTGAGTGCTACCGTTATGCTCAGCTAGTGTAGAATTTTCAACAGGAACAGAAAAAAATGAAGGAGCCAAGTGCATCTAAAGCCAAAAAAATCTTTTTGGTATTTAGATACAAAATTGGTCTATTATGTATTTTTGAGACGAAATAAATATATATTTGTCATGTACTTATACAATAAAAGTGAATATATTATAATATTTTTTTCTCTTTTTTTCTTATTTGTATGATTATTATATTCACCACGATGAACAACAATAGCATCAAATGAGGAAGTTCACCTGACACCCGAGAGCTCACCCGAACTGACGAAACGGTCTTGGTTTGGAAGTCTCATGGGATCGGAGAGAGACGAGGCGTACACAATCCTTGTCCGCGGAAAACCATTAGCTACTGTTAAGGCTGATCTTATTCACGCTTTCTTGTCGGTAAGCTGACGCTTGACACAAAACAAAAGAAAAAAAGAGCGTAATATTATGTTTGTGTGATTTTCTATGAAAGCAACTGCAAGTTTTTTTATACGCAATATTTTTGTGCCTACACAGATAGCAGAACTGAGTCATAGTGTCGCAAGCCCGATGTCGTTCAAAGTGGAGTACAAGCGAGGCTCATCCGGCCCTGCCATGTTCCAGCGTCAAGTTCGCTTTCAAGTTGACATCTCACCCGTCCCAAAACCTCCAGGTCATCATGCACAGACAACGTCGGAACGAGAGTTTCTCTATGCCATCACGTTCATCCTGTTGTCAGGGAATATTCGTCGTTTTCGTAGAATCTGTGAGCATATTCAGTCCCAGGTTTGTAGTCGCAGACCCCCACCACCATCCCCTCGAGCCGCAAGGAAATTTGGAAATTCCGAACAGTTGAGTGAAAGCTCGTCATGCGGCTCGGACACTTCGGAAAGATTGTCACCTTTTTCTAATGCCGCCACTAGACAAGTAAGTCAAACGAGAATTTTTTTTAGTTGTAAACAACTATTCTATGTTCTACACTTTATAGTATTGCTCTGAAAACAAAAGTCTTTAATTAGCATTCACGTCGGTTCACTTAAGCTTTCCAGCTCAAATCCCTCTCGGTGAATTCCTAGTTAGCCAATGCAAGTATCATGGCACTCACTTTCTGTGTATGAATGCAATTTTGCTTAAATATTATTGTTGAATTTTCAACACCTTTGTTTTCCTTTCCATTTCTTTTGCTGCTTTACATATTTATGTACAGAAATCAAGGAACATTTTTGTTAATTTTATCTGAGCTCAATTAAAATGCAAAAACAAACACTTGGGCGTACTTGAGCTTTCACTGCCATGAATATGAAAAACTCATTCACTGCCATGAATATGATGTACAGACAAAACATATTATACAAAGTATCAACATCCAACCACCTTTCGTTATTGTTGTGTGCATAATATTTAATGGTAGGCTATGCAATTCATAGTCAGCAAACCGAAAAGTAAAAAAAAAAACATGCAAAAAAACAAGAAATGTGGAACAAAATAAAAAGTACCAGTATTTTTAGACAGTAGATGCCGTAACTATTATTTTAGCAAAAAATAATTACCGCATTTGTTATCTTATCCTCAAAACAATACAAAGCAGCAGCAAAAAAAGTATGAAAAACACTGTAATTTGTACCGTCATCTCACTCATTGTTCAGTCAAAGCCAAGCTACTATATTGGAGTTGTTTGATTTGGAAATATTGTTTATTTAAGGTTCTTTTTTATTTAATTATACTAGTTAATTTTGTTTAAAAAGCTAGAAAAAAAGCTATGGCTTATTTGATCGCTCTCTCGTTCTCATGAGAATTATTGAAAAATGTTTTGTTTGGTTGATTTATTTATCTTATTTATCTTTTGTTATTCATTTTTGGCGAAAAGGAAAGGTGTTTAAAAAAGTGTCTTTAAAGAGGGATCATTTTTCACATTTCAGTCATACTCAGCAGGAATTTACTAATTTTGTATTGATGATGATGATGATGATCAGGACACACGTTCGTCACTTCCTGTCTGCCCAGACAAAATTGGGGATGGATGGACGGGAGCATTGCAAATTCTTGAGCCCTCTTCATTAGAAACAGTTGGTATGTCATTTCATCAGCCATGATATCACATCACATCATTTACAATTACAACATGCATACTACTACCGCTCCCGCTACTACTATTACATGCATCAACGCAATCAACAAACAATGACAACACGAGCGAAATTAATGCAATTTGCTATCTGAGTTAACGTCAGTGTTTTGCCAATTTTACTTTCTAGTAGTTCCATTTTTGTCTGCTGCTCTGTAAAATACAGGTGTTGCTGCTGCTATACTTACTCGCTAATAGAATCAGTTTCCAAGCGAACAAATATATTTATCACAATAAACATTAACAATACCTGATATACTATAGTAGGGCCAAAAAACTGCTACTTGTCGCGTCCTATAATATACATTTCCATTGAAAATAATGGCGTGTTTTACATATTTTGCTGAATCTTTTTTTTCTCCTTTTGCTAATTAATTCTTATTTTATAAGTACCTTTTGCAATTTTATGGCTTCATTCCCCTTCTCTCATTTTTCTACAGCAGTGTGACTGCCTGGAAAAAAATGGGAAAATATCGAGTTTTTTTATAGCTTATGTTCAGATGTCAGTCTTCCCATCATCCCAAAAATATAAATTCCAAACGATAGCATAAATTGACCATATTGACGACCAATGATGGAACCCAACTCCACCGCTTTCTAGTGACAAGTGACAGGAAGGATGGGACAGGAGTAGAAGCAGAGCGTTCCAATCAACGTGCTTAATATTTTTGGCGATATACCTTTTTCGGCGGATAAAAAATGCATGACATTACATATAATATGTTCGTATCCCATGTCCCGACTGAGTATCCTGCTGCTCTCACCTAGCTCGATCACCGAAAACCACCAATCTCACATTATTATGCAGTCATTTCTTATGCATTCTCCTGTGAAATGGTAGGACAAGGTAATTGAACACAGATGTGCAAGTGTGCAGGTTTATATATGGGAGCGAAACCATCATCAGCCAAGTCGAGCTACACTTTTTTCTCCCTTTTTGACGATTTTGACGGGTGTCGCATTGGGGATCACAGTGTTTTCTCCATCTCTCTCTCTAGACTTGCTCTTTCTTTCTGCATGCATAAAAAATACGACAGGGTTTTATGCTTAACTCTCTGTATTGTATACACAAGAAGACCATCATCATCATCACGAGATCAGTTAGTTTTTTAGGTGTAGGGACAGAGAGAGGACCGAGAGATGTGACTCTCTCTCTTTCTAGCTAACAAATAAACCAAGCGTATATTTTAGTACCCTCTTATACACCTACTAACCACGACAGTAAAGGTTTTGTCCTTCATCTTTGTCGTGCGAAAAGCGACCGTATATATATGCGACATAAGATGATATGATGATGACATTCGTCCTTCTACGACAATAATAAGTGTATATACAAGAGACACACAAACGAATAATATTGCAGAGAGAGAGAGAGGACAACGTAACGCAAATCCACCACGTAACGTAATACTTGTGGGAAAATGGAGAAGGAAAGAAGGTGAGAGAGGATGTGATGTGGTGGCCCGATAGTGTGTGGAATGATATAAAGCTCATCTTTTTATGACGGTTCACTTTTTCTTACTTTTTGTGTCAAACTATACACTTTCTGGGAGACGAGAGGAGAAAATAAAAAGAAAAGTGGAGCACTTGACTCTTCTTGTCATTCTTATTTGGATTCTTTACATCTTGTTGTTGACTGTATATAAAAAAAAGTGTATCAGTGTAGTATATTGTGGTATTATTATGCATGCATAACACCAACGCGTAATACCTTGGAAAGCTAGAGAGTCGCTCTCATTTTCTTTCCAAGCCAATCTTTACTACTTCAACTTGTGTTTCATAATATGGAAACATAAAGTACAACATCAATATCTTTCAGGCAAACTTTCTTTTTGCTGCTACCTGTTTAATACAACATTAAGCCTGCTTATAGTTACTTTCTCCTTATTTTTCTGGGTTTACACCTGCTTTTTTTCGTGATTTCCTCTCTCCTTTCCCCACAAACTTGTATTATCAATATCACGGTCGTGTCGTCAGGAGAAAGTGACACCGCAAACGAGAAAAGTTATTGAAAATCTCAACTAGAGATGTGGGAGGTTAGAGGAGAGTGGTTCGACCATTTGCTTGACTGATGCTCTGGGTTGGTTGGGATGTGATCCCTTGTAATGGCGGGGGTTGTTCATGGAAGCGTATAAAATACAAGATCATGCCAGTATGAACTTTCTTTCCCCCTCCTACGCATTTTTTGAAGAGAAAGTATTTACTTTCCTAGTCACTTTCAACAGATGTTTTTCCTTAAGAGAAAAAAAAACTTTGTTCAATACGTGGCTAATAATATGTAGAAGCGAATATAAGACTTTATATACAAAGTAGAGTTTTTTTTCACGTTAGAGATGACTGGATGTAAAGATTTACAAGATTTTAACACGCTGAAATGAGTTGGTTTCATAACTAGTGAAATAAATGAATAGTTATATATTCATTATAAAATGTCAAAACTCACACTCTGCTATATATGGAGAGCGCTCGTGCAAAAGTTTTAAATTATGAAATTATAACCGTACATGCATGCAAGTCTCTTGGTGATACGAGACTGGAATATTTATATGGCGTGTGTGTGTGTGTAGTAACAAACTATGTTGTATGTACATTTTCTGTGTAGAGACACACACAAGTTTGCTAATTTGATTTGGACAAAGTTGCAAAATCAATATCCTCACACACACGCTGGGTTGTGAACCTGAAATAAAGTTTCATTTTCATCATTATCGTATTTACACTTCATTAGAAAGATGACACGACAGAAATGATGATTGATAAGGGAAAATGATGATTTGATTGTTCCCAAAATAAAAAATAGCGCTGGTAAGGAGCAAAACTGAGAAAAATTTCGCCTTAATGGTATTTTAATAAGAAAAAACGGACTTGCTGTCACAACTCGACCATCACATGTCACCAGCCACCTGCGTAAATTTTATGCATCCTTTTACTAATGGCATAAGCAGTGGGTAGTCAACAACAGTCAAAGTATATTACATAATTTCTACACACACGGCAACTGTTCTAATACTTGTTAAAAATGGCAGTTGCTGTATATTATGCAAATGAGATGGAAATGTGAAAATGGAAGGGGATATTGGCAGACATATCATGAATCATGACATTATTCGAAAAAAAGAGAGGAGAGGCTTTGTTCACCAGAATTCTTGTGGGCTTTAAGAGGCGGTGGCAACGGCAACTCTATTCCTGCCACTTTTTTTCTAACTTGCAGCACTTTCGTTGGTGTTGATAACGATGGCGATGGCAGTGGCGGTGGTGGTGTGACAGTGACAACTGTAGAAAATTATAGATGAAGAGAAGAGGAAATAAGGGAGTTGTAGAGAAAAAACTATTTTATTGTATTGGGTGGGAGGATGGTGTGTGTATAGGAAACGTGAAAAAGGGAAGCCAAGGTTTTGGTCGCTCGCGTAACACGTCTTCCTTTTCTCAAGCAGCAAGGAAAGGAAAAAGGGGAAATGAAAGCATAAAGGTTAGGTTTATGTCTGCCAGTTGAATGGAGAAAAGTACGTCAAAGTAATATGTATTTAATATTACTGTTGTATGGTGATCATGTTGAGAGTTTTTGATGAAAATATCAGTTAAAATGTTAAGAGGGAAAAAGTCGCTCCTTGTTATAGCGTTCGATATAGCTCAATAATATAAAAAAATGCGTCCGTGCTATTTATGTTGTATGCTCGTCACGTGGAACAAAACCAGTTACGCTTATTGACAATTATTGATATACGGCATATTATTATTATTATGTATTCTCATTAGTTGGATAGTTAGTTATATATTCAATACATACATTTGGAGTAGCTATGTGGGTGAGTAATGAGTGGCGACACAAAGAAGAATGGTTGTAATGGAAACAAGTAGCTGGTAACGAACCAATCTTGGAATAATGCCGACAATGATGACGAGGATGATGCTGATTTTAATAATAAATATCAAGTGTCTCGTACGACGACTGGTCTGTCTTCTTCTCATTTCCATTTTTATTTGCCTTCTCTGTCGGAATTTGGAAGGAAGATGACAACGACTACTACAGACATTGGCGTGATGGTGGGCGACGATGATGATGATAGTAATGCTGATAATATTACTACTACCATGGCTATAACATTCCTCCTTTTCATTCATCTCCCAACAAGGCCAGCCCGTTACACAACAAGAACGGTTGAGGAGATGAGTGGAGAAAGTTTAATAAAAAATATCCAACTTTCTCTCCTCTCTCTCACTGGTCGCCGTTGTGTACTAGGGTAGTGTTTTGTACTTTTGTATGCATAATTTCCGTTTCTCTAGCTTTTTCTGAATAATTTTCTTCCCTCTGCTCTAAATGAAATGGAATCTGCTTTTGCTGCTGCTGGCCTGGGTTTAACTGTGGAAAATGCATAATGATAAATTACAATGTGTTTTGTGCTATCCTTTTAAAAAAAATTGCTAGAAGCAACTGCTGCTATATTATGGAATATGCTGAGGAAAAAATCTGAAATTCATGAACTTTTTTTTAATCCGTGTGCGGCAAACCGTTTGGGTTTGGTATTTATTTGGAATGCGTGTGCTTTTGTGAATATTTATGGATTTTTTGTATTGTGGGGAAAAGGGAATGTTTTGATGAAGTATTTAGCGAAGGATAATAGTGTTGATGTTGGAAATTTTTATATTTTTTTCTCTTGTCTTGTTTTCCGCAGACCGAATCGGACAAAGAGGGCGATTTCAGTGAGGCGCGCACTATTCAGCAGAAAGACATTCGTGGGAGCGTGAGCGAGAACTCATCCACCTCACTCCTTCTCTCCGAGATGAGCAGTAGTCCAATCAAATCAATTCACCAGCCACCAACAATACAGCCTCAGTCTCCAACGGTACTAATAGGAGGAAGCGCAAGTAGTGGCTGTAGTAACAATGGAGGTGGTGCAGGGAACGGCTCATCATCATCGACGTCATCACCTCAGGTGATTGTTCACACCCCAGTGGGAAGTCCTCACCATGGACATGGACATCACCACCACCACCACCATCATCATCATCACCACCACCATCATCACGCGCGGAGTAATAGTATCAAGCAACAAAACGGGGGTGGGAGCACGACCCCACCTCCAAGCTCACCTTCAACAAACAACAAAACGCACTCGAGTGGAGGGAGCATTGGAGGTGGAAGCAGTAACAACGGGAGTGGAAGCAACAGTCCAAGTAGCAACAATAGTAAAGAGCTCGCTATGATGAATAATTGTAATAGTAGCAGTGGTGGTGTTGGTGGTGGTGGAGGAGGAGGAGGAGGAATTAGTATTGTTGTCACTGGTGGTTGTGGTGCGGCAACAACTACCGGCATGTTGTCATCCTCGCCAAATAACGGCGGAGGTGTAATCATTTGTAATAACGTGCCATCCTCAGTAACAGCAATGAGCACAACGTCAACCTGTTCCCCTTCCGCCCCTTCGTCCAACTGTAAACCGACATCAAACGGATCAGCAAAATCTCACGGTAGTTCCTCCATCAACACTGCAGTTTCTCCCTCAACGGTGAGCAGCTCATCCGCAAGTAGTAGTAGCAGCTCTTCTGGTAGTCATAACACAAGTGGAGTGATGATCACTTCGCAGCAGCAACAAGCAACCTCATCATCATCGTCCAATAGTAACGTTGTAACGACCAATTTGCAAAATAATGGATCCTCCCCTCCACCCATACCAATTAAGAAGGAGCAAATTGTCTGATGTCACCTTGCCTCCTCCCCGATCACTACGTTCATTACAAGTTTTGTCAAATCCATCAAGTCTGCTTTTGAGGAGCAGTTGCAACAATTGGAGGAGCAACGACAGGCTATGAATAACAACAGTAGTAGTCAAAATCATAATAATGTTAATAATAATGACTATAGCAACACTAGTAGTGAACAGTGACTGAACCTATCCTTTTTTACTTTCTCATTGTCCATTTTTATCATTGTGTTCTGTGTTATCATTAACTAGTCATTATTATCACACATATAGTTTTACTAATCGTCAATGTCGCCGCGTCGTCGCTCGCCTTTTCATGTCATGAATCTCGTTTCCGTTTCCGTCATGCCCATCTATCTCTCTCTCTCTCTCTCTCTCGCTCTAGTCACTTGATTATTTAATTGTTGTTATGATATAGTATATCTCTAGTACATAAAATATAATTAATTATTATCAGTTGTATTTGATCAGCAACTATAAATTTACAAAAACGATATCATGTTGATATCGCAAAAAACCATACTCTTCCAAATAAATACATTTAATCAAGTACTAAAAACTATTTTACTCGTCGTCGTGTTCAATTTCCATCTCCAACTTGACCCTGTTGGAATGCCACCAGTACTAAGAAACTAAAAAAACAAACCCACTGTAGCATAATTACAATTACACATGTTAATGTTACTTTTAAAATACTTGCCAACAATGTAACATGGGGTGTGTGTGTAGTAAATGTATTTTATACGAAAAAAAAATCTCGCTACCATTTACTAACTAAACTTTATAGTGGGTCGGTCAATTCTGAAGGAATACCGTTAAAAACGGAAGAAGACTGGCTAAAAAAAATCTGTTATTATTACTCTTAATTTACCATTTATCTTGGGTTTTTGACTATTATATGTAATGGTTATCAATACACTTGATAATTTCTGTTAATCACTTCTGTGGTGTGTTAATAAAACTTAAATAAATTAGTTTTAAACACTTCATGCCGAGCGAGTTTTGAGGCGAGAATATATATATATAAAAACTGGATTACTGGTAGTTTTAACGTAAATATTTAAGTAGAAGTACAACGATTTTTTCGATAAGCATGATGATGAGGGTTGATGATGATAAGCGGAAAATATATTTAATCTGCGGTTATCAACCAAGCTAATATTTTACGACATTCATATAACTACGTATATAAAAAAAACTGGTATAACGTTTGTATAGTCTGACAATTCAATTACTCTATCTAGACGACTATTTCTAAACGTAACATCCGATTTCTATTTATTATTACTACTTGTATTTAACAATACATTTTTAGGGCTTTGTGTGTAATATGTAGAAAAAGATGGATAATTATTATTATTATAATGACGATACAAAAAGAATGTTTAACCAGTTTACCGTCCTACTACTTACTACTAAAAAAATATAGATTTTAATCACGCATACAATTAGTTAGGAAATCTTAAGCAAAAGTTGGCCGATATGTGGAGTCGCATAGCTCTAGTCATACAATTCTGTCGTGGATTATGCTTTCTAGTCATTTTTTTTGTTCGTGTGTTTCCAATGGAAACTTATTGTGGAGAGGAAAGTACATTCAGAATACATACATTGTCCAATTAACTATTCCATTTATATTTTTCGCCCAGATTTGATTTCCAGTAGAAATCCTACGTAGTAATTTAAATATGATAGGTGTCGATAGCAACTCTACGTGTACTACTCTATTCTGATTACAAATATTATTTTTACCAAAAGCGAAATGAAACCACTTCCAAAAGAAAAACGCCTCTTTATATTTTACAAAAATGAAAATCTACGTGTGACACACCGAAATTATTGGCTAAAAATTGTTATATTATTGCTATTTAAATTGCCGATCATCATGATTATGATCGTCTTTGGACTCTGGATAAAAAAAATTATAAATATTATTTTCTAAAGAAAGAGAGAAAGAAAAGAGTGAATGAAAAAAAAAATCTAAAGAATTTATAATTACTAAAAAAAATTATTACGTATATCATTAATTGTCTTTTGAACAAGAAAAAAAATGAAAGAAAATGACATGAGTATCTCGGCCTTTATAGGAAAAATGTTGCCTATTCTCTAATTAAAAAAAAATTACGAATGTATCTCTACAATAATACTACTTTTTATGAATAATATGCGATGATGATGATGGTATTCTATGATGAAAACGATGAGCAATTACCTGTCTACTTTATAATTTCTTGTAAGGGTAGAGTTTCAAGTAGCTAGTTATGGAGAGGAAAAAAACAAGAAGGTATATTTAAAGCCATTAAAGCCACCTGTCGGTTTTTCACACACTGTAAATTTCCCAATTGTAAATTGCAATTTCAACCTATATATGATTTTTTGACTATAAAAAACAAGGTGATATATAAAAAATTGACATTATTAAGGTTTGATTATCATTCACCAAACTGTCCAACCACCGTTGTACTCTCATTAAATTTTTTTGCTTACGTCTTTGACTGGGAAATTTACAGTAACCAAAGAAAAGAATGGCTTGCCTGGGAAAAAGATGTGTCATCCTCAAAATATTTTAGTGTTTCCAAAGAAATATTTTTGTTTCTTCATGAATTACAAGTTGCACCTGCGCACATTGCGCCATAAAATACATTTTTAGTACTTGGTTCCCATGCAAAAATCCTGCACCTGGCCATTAAATTCCTGTTATTTGTGGTGTGACAAAGTGTGACCCACTTTTAATCATCGGACGTATACGATGGAAACCCAATCTATACACTCTAGATAGACAGATGTGGCACGTTGTAGAAAACCGAAAAAAATATATACCTAAAACTAATAAACCTTTACACACACACCAAAAGAGGGAAATTATTTAGCCTCTCTCTCTCATTTACTTAAATATCATGTAATACCGTTTTCTACTCTAATACGCATCTTTATTCCAGAAAAGAAACGCGTTGGTTGACGAAAGCCACACGACGGTTCCTTGTATGTATATTCTATAACGTATACATATACAAAAAATGTAAGTACTTTAATTGTACTTGTATCTGTACTTGTAACAGACATGATCTCTCTCTCTCTCTCTATCCTTTTTCGATGGCTAAAAAACTAGCTAATTGTTACTAATTTTAACTATGAATACAAAAAATAATGAATGCTGAAGACACACTGATTTTTTTAAAAAGGCGGACAGATACTTTACCACTTGTTTTCTTCAAGTGGTCATGATGATCAAAAAAATATGATCAAAAATATTTAGTAAAAATCGCAAAGAAAAAAGCTAATTAATTATCTAAATTTTATATAAGGCTATACGTTATTGGCATAGCATTAATAGAATATTCCAAGTTGCCGTGACAACAATCCATTATTACTAAACAAAAAAATCTAACAATGATGAAAAAAGGAGGCAAGTCAAGTACTATGAAGACATTGCTACTCCTGACATAAGTTTGTTAGACATCAAACGCCATTTCATAAGCTGGAGACAGAGAGAAACGAATAAAGAAAAATGATATAGACTTTTAATTAATTTCTTCTAGCATAAAAAATATTAAAGTGTGCGTATATAAAAAAAAGTAACTGGAGCGACAAGTACTATTCCAATTAATTGGTGATGATATGACAAAACGATGAAATATTTAATATAAATAATATACCTATATAAAAAAATGTTATATTGTGTTGAATGTGGAGTGATATATTAAATATAAATATATATTTCAAATAGAAATTAACATATAATTACTATAGATTTTTTGTCAGTGTAATGATGAGACACCCAAACACACACATACATACAGAGAGAGATAAACATGCTAAAACTATGTACTATCATCAATTATTATCGCCAATTTGTAAAAGTTATTTAAAAAAATCGTACATGTACACTCACACACCATTTTTTTGGTTTAATTAAAAGAAATTTTATCGACTACTAATTATATACTACTATCGACTTTTTATCAAGTACTCGTGTGTAAATGGCTATATACACAAGAACAACTACTACTATCACTTTTGCTTTTCCTAAATTTTACTGTCTATATTAAAATGTACTGTAAAATATATATATTTAAAAATTACTCTACTACTACCACTACTACTACTACTACTAGTCTAAAAAATATAACTACTTTAATATATAGAATCTTTTGAGAAAATTTAAAATTACATGACGAGAAAATGTACTTACGTACAGCGAAAATAAGTACATATTCGTATAAAAAACACAACAAAGCTACATTTTAATGTACATAGTATATTATTATATATATAAATAAATATTATTATTGTACTGTGTATTATACTATTAATAATTTTAAAATAAAAAATAATGATACTATTTAAGCCAACATAATTCTGAGAGAGAGAAAGAAAACGGATTTATTTCTTTGTCAAAAAATTTTGTGATTATTAAATACTTAAATACTGAAAAATAATAATAATCATAATAATAAGAATAAAAATGGATAATACTGATGAACATGATGAGAGATAATGTTTCCGGTTTAATCATTTTTCTCATAAAATTGGCGAAGAAAAAGAATGGGAATGCGTCTGCTGCTATATATTTTATGGGTGCGTATGAGAATGTAGTATGCATGTTTATAAATAAATATTCGGAAATTCTATATTGGAACATCTTGGTTTACTTGGTCCAAAAAATACAATGTAAACATCACAAGAAATGAGCAACGACAACTGCAAAGTTCAAGGAACCGGAAATAATGACACGTGTGAGGTATGACTACTGAATAAAAAAGTATGTTAGTATTTTCATTCATCACTACAAAATGTACATTTAATAGGAATTGTAACGAACGGGGCTCTGTAAAACTATTAAATATGCTCATAAAAGTGTACCAACCTTCCAGAAACTATGAGCGTCTGTCAAGTGGTTGCCATGAAGCCTTGAACTATTATATATTTTACTTTTGTTACTCAAATTCTTGTCATCCTGTCAATTTAAGTTTTCCAAACTTTTTTTTTCAAAAAAGGATAGAATAGTGACTGTAACATGACATTATATTTTTATTTGGTTGATCACACGAAAAGAAAGCGTGCGTTCATATAAAAAAGAACTTTTTTAATCGTTTCAAGTTTACAATTTTTTGCAACCTAGCATTATTTTTAAATGATCATTTTCAAAGTTCCATTCTCGGAAAGAACCATTAATCCTGAGTTGAGTAGGTACGTAACCCTCCCAACTTTTACGACATTTCATACAAGCAGTCTCACAAAATCTGTAAGGTCTGCTCTGTTTTAGTCTCACTTTTTTCGAGTTTGATTATACATAATACCCAAAACGCTGTTTCCTGTGGGCTTGCATATTATTATATTTTCATGTGTATTTTTGTAGACAATGCCTATTCGACATACATATCCATACACATATATTTACTCTCTCTCTAACTCTTCTTATGTCATCATTTATCAAGTTTTTTGATATCCTCAAAAAAAATACTAGTAGCAGAATAGTAGACGAAGCTAGAATGGAAACGGGAAATGGAAAGAATTGAAAAGGAAGGAAAAGTTTGCAAGCTTCAAAAAGTATGAACATTTTTTAAGCCTTTCTTCTCTCTTCATACACTCAGCATTCTCCTCGGCTATATACATTCACCATGCATATTTATCATTTTTTTCCATTTCTGCACTCCACTCCATCAACAACACTCACTATGACTTTTTTCATTGTGTACAGTAGTTATTACAACATATTGGTTGTAAAAGTGAAATCAACGCGTCTGTCTCTCTGTTATACACCTGTGCATAATATGTGCACAAATCGGGAAATAAAGTTGGAAGAGTTGTGGCCTGGCTTAAAATCTACCATGGTGAATGGTGATCTCCACTTTGTCATATCAGCTTTTAATTATATTTTAAATAGATGTCATATTGCATATGGAAAAGTAGTCAGCTCTGTGGCTGTGATCGTTTTTTACACACGGCCAGTTTTTTTACTACTTTGAATCCACTCTTCTGGGACGCGCATTCAGTGTACGAAAATAATGCTAATTTTGTTGTCTTGCTCTCTCAACATTCTTATTGTATTGTTCATACAAACTGCACAGAGTGTGGTAGTTACGACTCAAATGCATGCAAACAAGACCGCTCGTATAACAACCATAATAATAATTTTAATACTATCCAAGTACCCCGACCAAAATAAATATTGCAAAATAATCTACTCATAACTTCAACTCTCTTTCTCTTTATTTGCTCGTCTTGGCACATGTGCGTGCACACATTCATTTACAATATCTCTACTCCTCACTCAATATTATTCTTAATATATGTGCATATATAATCTTACGAGTTATATTCATGCAACCACACATAATATACATATTCCAATAAACTCTTTCCTCTATGATTTATTTACTGTTTTGCTTCTTTTCCATCAAACAATGTGAATTTACAAAAGAGCATATAGCAGAAAAAAATGGGCTCTATATCGTCTTCTCTCTCTCTTTAAATTGGGAAAATGTGCAAAGAACACAAGGGAACATGATCGTCATCATAAAACCATCATCATCATCATAATCCCAAACCAAAAATGTATCGGAAACCCTGCTGCTCTCTAGTATATAAGCATAACAAATTATAACAGGCATAATAATATTTTTTTGCTACTCTTTCCACATTGAAAATTTTAAACTTTTATATTTTCCACACAAGTAGCAACTCTGTTCTCTCTTTGGTGATACGGTCCAAAATAGAAAACCAGTAGCAAAAGCAGCCGTAGTAGTAATAGTAGCGGCTGGCTCCTGCTGCTTACTATACTGGAAGTTGAACGTTGTACTCGTAAAAAAATTAATTTTTTTTTCAAAGCTACTTTTCTTCATTGTTGCATTACTTATGTATGTGCACATTTGTGCATGTGCTCGCTCACATACGACATGCCGTTCATTATAATGATGATTTTTTTTGTATGTCGTGTGCCCTGCTGGTTTCCTCCTGCTGCACCTCTCTCTCTCTCTCTCTCTCTCTCTCTCTGGCTTTTAATAGCAAAACCAAATCTCTTTTAAAAAGGGAGACAAGTTGATATGAAAAGTTGTAAAGGAGAGAATGTTTCTCTTTCTGAACCTGTTTCCTATTTTCAGTGGAGAAACATTTATACAGAGATACTCTCTATTACACACTTTTGGACTCAGGACAGATATAATAAAAAGGAGGAAGTAAAAAGGAACAGCAACAGAGAGAGCAACACCATTTCACTTTATGCAATTGCTATGATGTGGTGGTAGAAGGGTTTTATATTTCCATTTTTTCATTGCATATTATTATTACACACATGTACACATATTTTTCGAGCATTAAAAGTATGAGAGAGAGTTGAGTACACTGGACGGGTTTTTCGGGGTGTTCCCGCATTGCATGTCTCCATTTCATGTCCCATGCCCTCTCAACACACTATTTCTACCAGTTGGAGTGAACTTGTTTCTTTACTCGTAAATGACGGTTTGTGATGATGATGATGTTCGACTACGCTGTAAAAAGAGGCCGAAACAGTGGCATAGCAGTAAAACCGTGTAAATATGTATATATTTTATCCTCGCACGCATACCTTGTTGCTGCGTGGGCACTTGTGCTTTCAAAAATAAATAATTAAATCCAGCTATATAGGAGGAGTAGTCTGATTAGCATATGGCTTCATACAGGAAGCGGAGACAAATAAAAATCAACTTAATAAAATAACAATGCTAATCACACAAAAGTCAACAAATAAATGACAAAAAAATTTTATCTAAAAATAGTTTGATGAGATATATATAGGAAATGGTAAAATGATGGGAATGGGGTATCTAATAAAATAAATTAGAAGGAGGAAATACCATTCAATACACTTGATCATTAAAATGTTTTAAAAAAGATTACTGTAAAATGTGAGCATCCTGTCCCTCATTTAAATAAAATGTTGAATAAAATAAATTTTGGAATGTAGTGAAATTTCGTTGGTGTTTGTCGTAAGTGTAATGCATGCATGCTGGGTGGGTGTGAATAGTAAAAAAAATTAAGGATAAAGGACATTGGCATGACGGAACAACATAAAATGAAATGGTGTGTGCAGTCAGAGAACAGAGAGGAGGAAAATTGACAATTTTGCAGGTCGTGCGTTTATGCACGTATTCTATACAGTAGCGCAATTACCCGGTAGAATAAGTTTCCTTGGAGAAAAATAGAGACATAAATGAAACATTACCAAAAACACATAGGTTTCCAATTGACCTTCTATTATCTTCCCACATATTGTCTTCATTTAAAGACTCATTTCCAAAAAAAATATCTTTTCCGAGTGTGTTTTCTTATAATATTTCTTCAAGTAATATTTTATATGCCCACTAGTATTTTTATTATTAGCTTTTCCATCATCATCACTTTTTCCTTCAATTTCCACATTCCTTAAAAAATAACTTGCAATTTCTTTCCTTCATTGTCCAAAAGCATTGCGTTTCACAAAAAACACTCTCTCTTGCTACCAGAAAGTTTTTCCATGATCTCATCCATATTGACAATACGTTCCACGTTAAACAGTAAGTTCTTCTTTCGGTTTATAATAATTATAAACTGAAGCATGGAAGGACAATATATATTTTTTATAATATTATTACCCTCATAACCAGCATGGATGGTGTGGTGGTGGTAAAGCTGCATCAACGCAGCGGAAATTAGAGCCTATGCAATGCAAAAAGTGCTTACAGGAGAGCATACAAACTATTTTACCCATTCCATCTTCCATAATGTTTCCAAACATACAGAGAGAGGAGAGTTCTCTTAGTTTCTCTGATGCTGCTCACTAAACATCTTCTTATTATTATTCTCCTTATTAATGCTTATCAACATCTCTCTCTTTTATTCAGACAAGACACACATGCACCACATTATGGTAAGTTTTCCTCCAGTAAACTAAGCAAAAGCAGGATAACCATCTCTCTGAAAGAGAAGCAGGAATGAAAGACAAGAGTAAAATATAATAGAGACCAGAAAGACTTCCAAATAATAATGCTTTAGCGGAGAAACACAGAATTGGAAGGAAAACCAACACATTTTATTTTGTGTGTGTGTTGCATAGGCTCTCCTGTTAAAAATGTTGCGTTAGTATCTCATAACAATAATATTCTCTCCCGCATCCTTCACCATCGTCACCATCATCCTTTCCAATGGAAAATGCTGCGAGAAATACCCCACCACACTCCACACATATAATATTTTGTGTGAATAGTCCATTCTATCCTGGCATTTTGGGTTTCCCCTTTTTTTTCTTTCGGTCTTCTCGGTCGACTAGATTCGTCGCTTCTCCCGAAACTCCCGACAGTCGGTTGTTGTTGTCGAGCGAGCCCAGGACACGAAAAACGGAGGAGCGGAGAGAAGCGATCACCAACACAGCACTACATACATCTCTACACTGAGAACTTTGAGAAAAAACATATAAATATTCCCCATATATCACCCTACTATATATTCTCACACAAGGGGAAACTCAAAATTTTCTACATAAACCAAATATAAAGCTCTCTAAATATAGTGCAGTATAATATTTATATATAAAAGTTTTCTACCCTATGTAATTTGTGTACTGTGTGTGTGTGTGTTGACTTTATACAAAGTTGGGAGAAACGGGGAAAGAGAGAAACATAAGCCATGCAAGCATTTCCCCGTTCCTTGTTCAGAGTTGTTGTGTGTGTCTCTTCTGTGCACTTTGTTGCTTTCCTGGTCTGAATTTTTTTTTCTCGGTTTTTTTTCTCTTGCCCTCTCTCATTCTCTGCTTGGGGCTCCTTTCCTTCATGCTACACCAGCTTCAACTTACATCATCATCCATGAAAACTCTATTCATAGTTAACAGAGAATACTACATGCTCTCTTGTGTGTAAACCCAAAGTCGTAAGGGAGGAGGAGGAGAAAAAGAAAGAAAAACTTAGGAAAGGGGAACTCACTCACTCTGGTTATGTGCACAGATATAAAAGCATACTGAAAATTTGAAGGTGATATATAAAGAACCGATATTTTATTCCTCCTTCTTTCTACTTATGCATATAGAGAGAGAGAGAAAGACAATGTAGATAAATGCATAGAGAGAGAGAGAGAGAAAATATATATTTTTTATAATGGACATTGTTGTGTTGGTTTGATGGACGGGATACAAGAAAACAAAGCTTGTTTCTTATGAGAATATTATTTATATGAGGAAATACAAACTAACGCGTACATCATATTATCGGAGAGATATTTATATGCTATTTGAGGACTTTGTCTAAACAAGTATAAAGGAAGTAGTCTAATATCTATAAAGAGAAAGATAAATACGACTACGGAGTACAAGTCAATTTGGATTGGGTTTTGCTGGCTTCCACAATACAAACCACACCGAGAGAGTTTTCTTGGTGAAATAAGTACTTCAGCTTATATGTGTGGTGGAGCTGCTGCTGCTCCCTACTTTAAAGAGGGAAGAGTATAGGTTATATTTCCACTCCGCCACCACCACCAACGCTGCCACCGAACTAGGCAGGCCACCACCGAGAAAGTCCACCGTCTCGTCGTCATACAGAGAGAGATAGATTGGAAGTCTGCGAGCGAAGTGAAAGAAAAGGGGAAAAGTGTTCGGCAAACTCTGAAGCTTATTATTGAATTACTAAAGTGGTGTTCCGAACGACGACAACTGGGCCACGAATTGTTGGACAACCCTCCGACGACGACGAAAAGGGAAAATTTTCTCTCTGAGCTCTCTTTCTAGTAAATAGACAAGTGCGAGAGAAAAAAAATATTAGTAAAGAAAAGCAAAGCTCTTTTTCGTCGAGTGAGACAAATATCCATCCATCCAAAATCGCAAACCGCCGATTTTTAACAACACTGTTAGATTTTCATCATCATCACCGTCCCGTCGTGGTCGTCGTCATTTGTCGTCGTCGTTGTCCCTCTCAATGTGTCTGTGTGTGTATGCACGGGAGTAATAAGGATAATAACCGTTGAAAACACGTTGCTGCTGACAGAGTTTCCGCTGAAAAGTGACAATAACATGACCACATGCTGAACGGGTCATCGTTTGAGAGTGCGAGATTGACTTGGGGAAAGGGGTTGTTTGGTGTCACGCAAGCCAGTAGTGAGGGGGTGGAATGTGGGTATGTGTGTGTTGATTAACGGGAGCGGTGTGGCGGCTCTTGTAGGGTTCGAGTTGTTGTTGTTGTTGTGTTGATTGTTGTTTTCGAAAAGACAGTTTGACAGTGGGGGCTGGAAAGTTGAGAATTTCTCTGACACGGGAGCGACGGTCACCGAACCATGTCGGAACAGAACGAAGGTCGTGTAATCACTGATCAAGGTGAAGACACGGAAATCCCCGATGAGACATCTGAGTCGCAAGAGGAACATGTGTCAGTTCAGCAGATTGACAATGTCATTTGTGTGACGACCTCTGGGACGAACGGGACGGCTCATGGGGGCACGGCGACGAACGGGACGGTGCAAGTAGACGGGACGACAGGAGCTCTTCATCAGGCACCCACCATTGTTCATCACCAGGAAGAAGTTCATCTTTCCCATCATCCTCATCATACCCAGTGTCTGCATCCCCACCACTGCTTAACTGGAGCTTCCACTGGTGGACCGCACACTTGCAATGGAACAGGACCTGTGGTTACATCCACTGGGAATGCCACGTTGGTCAGTGTTGTGGATCACCAAGGCGCCTCGGAAGTGGATTCAGCCACCGCTCACACGCTAGTCGATGGAACCGTCCCTGTGTCAATCCCGGTTCAGCCTGTTGTCTCACTCCCGGTTAATGTGAATGTTCCCGTGCTTCAGGACCCCAACCTTAGCTGTACTGGCGACACATCAGGGGAAATCCAGATTAAGGTGGACGTTGAAGATGGGACGGTTGTGTCGGCAGATGATCCTCTCGCACAACTTGCTCATCATCACCACGGGCCCCATGGCGCTAATGTGACGACGGCAAGCATTATTACCATTCCTGTTGTTCCCTATACTGTCATTGGAGACGCGGACGGTGTAAGTGGACATCATTTTAATCTCACAAGCTCACTTTCAACCTTTTACGTAACAGAAAGGTATGTAATAATCATTTTAGCCATTTTTTCCCTCTGCTTGTCCATTTCAGAGTGGAACTACCGCGACGGCCATTTCAGTATCCCTTGCTCAGCCGGAAACGCTAGCAGCCCACCATCAGCATCAACTTCAGCAACAACACCAACTCCAGACTCAGCAGTTGCAGCAGGAGCATGTACAACACGTTCAGGAGGTTCAAGTCCAACAGCAACAGTCACAGCAACCGCCGCCGCCAGTGTCCAACAAGTTGGGTCATGGGCAACAATCCATTTCGCAGCTTACCTGGGAGGAGGCTGTGTCTGCGCCAGTGCTTCCAGTTCGTTGCAAAGACACCAATGCCGAGTTGCACAAGGCAAAGTTTGGCTCGGGCAATAAGGGCAAGTGCATCAAGGCGGGGACTGACTGGTTCACACCCACCGAGTTTGAGGCACTCTGCGGTCGTGGTAATAGTAAGGACTGGAAACGAAGTATTCGTTTTGGAGGAAGAACCCTTCAAACGCTCATCGACAAAGGGTTTCTCGTTCCCCACGCCTCCAGTTGTATCTGTTCCAATTGTGTAGACGACGCCGCAGCGGTAATTACACTACATATTTAAACCATGAATTTATACAAGTACCACTCTAATCCCTCCAGTAATGTTAATAATAATAACAATATTCTATTTTCTCATGCAGACGGGACCCATCAGACCTTTCACCCCATACCAAAGAAAACGTAAGAATCAGCAGTCAAATGACCACAAGGTCAAATTAGAACGACTTACATCAAAAGACTCGACAACGGACGAATCCGCAGAGATCCTTTCCGGTTTAAACTCTCTCAATCCCCTGGCATTCCTCAAAATGAATCAAGCCGTGACCACGGACGATGTGTGGAAGAACCTGGAGGAGGTAATCAACCCTATTACTACTACTTCTACTTCTTCTTCTCCAGCATCTCCCATCTCAAATCTCAATTCCAGTTCAGATTTTGGAAAGGTGTGCTTTGTGTGTAGAGTTCCAAACCGACCTGTAGTGTGTGCACTCCAACAAAATTCCAACCGTACGTGATGGTTTTCTAATATCCATGTTTTTTTCTTTCTTTTCTCCATTCTTTTGAGCAGATGGTGGAGAAGCTTGTGACGGCCGCTGGAATGATGAAAACCATGCTGCAGGACTTGAAGGAGCGCACTCAACAGGAAACGGAATCCCTACGATCTCAACTGCAGGAGCAACAAGAACTGCAAAATCTACAAAACCTGCAAAACCAACAACAGCAGCAGCAACAACAACAGCAACAGCAGCAACAACAGCAGCAGCAACAACAACAACAGCAACATCAAATAACGGTTGGAGGGATAGCCAGGAATATCATTGAATCGCCGCAAATTCTTCGTATTTTTGATTCCAATCGAATTCAAACGTATTCCATCGAGGTGCTGGATCCTGAAACATTTAAGCAACTACAAGCTGCTCAGGCAACTACCGCCAAGGTAAAATGACAAAGCACACATACAAATTATTCATATTTCATATCAAAAATCAATACGTGTCAAGTAAACTTTTAATTAATTATATAATTAGGCCCTGCAGATTAATTTTTAATTCGCACAGATTATATACCAAGATCGACGGCCTGGCGAACTAGTAGGGCCCGCAGAAATCAAACAGGAACCTGGAGCTCCACCCCTTACGTGAACATTATCGCTAAATTAGCTACCATATAAAATAAAACTATCCATCTATCTGTTCTACTTGTACTACCAATCTCTGTTACTCTCTCGGTTTTTTATTACAATTTCAATTTTTTACATATAAACCTACATGAAAGAGTAATTTTTATTAGAGAGAAAAAAACAAATATTATTATTATTATTAAAAATAAAAAAGTTTGCTATTAGTATTTTCGGACAATTTGTAAATGTACATATATAAATAGAAAGTGTAACAAGTACGTAACTCTACGAGTGTCGACAAAAAAAAAGGAATTTGGAAGGAGTTTGGAAACTGGACGAAAATTCAAGCAGGGCGACAACGGCGGCGAGAAAAAAGGTCCTCAACGAACCTGGAACACTTTAATGGCAACGGCGGCGGCGACGGTGCAAATGAAAATCAACGAAACTCATAGCGACCCATCAGCGTTTATTTTAGGAATATAGCACATTATTCAATATGCCAAAAAAAAAACAGTTGAGCCGAAGGCAATTCGATATTTTCACAGGATGATTGGATATATATATTATATAAAAATGATCGTTGTATCGTCTTTCATATTTCATATTATTATCAATTCATTATTATATATTATGATTAATTGTTGTCGTGCAATCAAGAAAAAGTAACATTTTGTTAGATAAACGAGTCTCCAATAATTAACAAGTTTGTTATTGAATGTTTTCTTTAAACGGAACAATCTCGTGCAAAATAGTATTATCAGTTGCTACTACTCACAGTCACAACTTACGGTGCGATTGCTATTTATTTATTTATTTACATTATAAACTATATATTGTTATCATCAATTATCATTATTATTTTATAACGCAAAAGTATTTACGCAAAAAAAAGTATGCAGTCATCATGCAGTCACGTTTTAAAAAATCTGTTTGAAATTCAACGTTGATGAATGGATGAAAAATGTAACAGATTATTATTATTATTACTACATACGTGCATGGTATTTTATAATAATATATTATTACACAGTTATACATAACTACAGTATCTATTTTTTAGAATAATAATCTTAATAATAATAATAATACAATTTATGATTTTTTACAACAATCACTATTGACTATGCAATTAAATAATTTTTAAGGTTTTTAGTCTGTAACCATGGTACTTTTGTGCTTTTAGTACTTTGTTGTTCAATATAAATTATATGAAACAGTCAGGAGACAAAAAGCGATATATAGTCCCAGTCATACAGTCAATCCAAAGAATAACAATTTAAATAGATTTAGTTGTATAATTAAAATTAAGAAAGCAACAGGACGAAAAAAATTATTATTATTATTGTTATCTCAGTCACTCACACAAGCTTGGTGAACCGTATTACACACAAGTCAATATGATAATTAGCTACATATTTATAGACTGGCAGGAACAAAAGAGATTAGAGGTTTTTAAATAGACTTCTATACTGTTATTTGTTAGTGTCAATCTTCACCACGCTAAAAAAATAGTAGCAACAGTTTCAGCTCTGCTAATTGTTCTTGTTTTGATTTTTTATAGTCAGAAAATGTATTGTTAACATTGTTGTGTGCTCCTAATTGATGCTGATTATTATTTTCACAATCTTCAACAAGATTCTCAATTTACCCCAAAAGCTGAATTTAGCAAAGTTGTTCAGCAATAAAAATGAAACGTATATAAATACCTAGAAGCAGAAGAAAAAGCAATTTATAATTATCAATTATTATATAGTTTATCCTGGGGAAAAATATTAAATATTGTATAATCCATATTATAACATACATCATACATACAATTGTGTGCCAACAAGAAAAATTTTTTAAAACTAAATTAACAATGAAATGACAACGGTGACGACGTGGACGTAACATGATTTCTGAGTTGATTAACAAAAAGTTTGCACTTTGAAAACAGTACAGTTTTTTGACAGTTGGCCTTCCTGGCTTGTTGTTATCAGTCTTATATATTTTCTGTGACTAGTCAATTATTTACAAAGAAACAATACTTGAGAAAAAAGAGAACCGTTTTGTAATGTAAAAAAATAACTAATTTATATAGTTAGTTAACACACCAACTAAAAAAAGCAAGTAATTTATATAGCGGATATATAACAATATATATATTCATTATAGTTGGTAATTAAAAATTAATATGGTAGAAAAAAAAACATGGAGTGGGGGTGTGGTGGTCTAGTACATTTGGTGTCCTCTTCTGTGTAACTGTCTAGGCGGTACGTACCAAGAAAAACTTTTAAAATTACTAAAAAAAAACTACTAAAAATGTTTAAAAGTTTTTTGTGTCCATGAGGCAACTCTCTCTTTTTAATTATTATTATGATTATTAATTACCATCATCTTCAGCTAAAACTGTACATAAGATTTTATCTTTGTAATTTGCAATTAGAAAAAATATGCTAGGAATAAAAAAGCAGTTTCAGAAACAGCGGAAAAGTGAGATGTTTATTTAAATTAAAATTTTGCGTGTAGACTAGTAAAGTAAAATTCGTCGTCGACAGGAACAATGAACTAAAATATTATTCGGTTTTTAAAAATAAAAACTGCTGTTATTATTATTATAATTATTCTGCTAATTATATATATTCTACTCCGTTTTTTCGGCATATAGGTACTTACTTGTTGCGTACATATTTAAAGAGCATTTAGTAAAAAAAACATGTACTTTTAATGATGTAAAAATGTATGTAACATTTATCTAGTTAGAAAGAAACCATTACTGTAAATATGTTATAATAATGAATAGATGCAGTAATTTTAGTAAGAATACTTAATGATGATGTTGAATGATATTGATACAATAATAATTTTAGACACAAACTGATCAAGATGAGAAAAAATGAGAAATAATAAATCCAAAAAAATATATTGTATTTGAGAATACATAGAAAATGGTCCGGGGAGCATGGTTATTTTTTTCATGATAATTATTATCGTAGTTAAACGTTGTATCAGTTTTTGTTGACAAATCCAGCTGACAGTTGCATATTATGCAGTTAAGATAAGCACATCTGGAAAGGTTATCTGGGATGAATGAATGGAGTTCACAGCTCCAGCAGCAGAGAAAGTAATTTCAGATTAGGGGTTTCGTACGTTCAAAATTCTCAAGGCCTGATTCATGAAAGGTTATTGTCCACGACATTTCTGATGCCAGCCTTTTTATTGCAAAACGGTTTCGGTTTAAAAGTGCAAATTGAGTGCAAGTCAAAACTGGGTTTGCAAATATACATAGATTAACCTGAAGCGTATTGGGGCATATTGAGACATTTAATAAACCTTAGATGATGGTCATGACGATAATTATTTTTGTACATTTCCACTACATCTTTACGAAGAATTGCAATCATTCATTCATTTCATTCATTTGCAGGTGCATGCATTTTACAGAAATAATTCATTCATTCATGGCATTAAATTTTTACACACAATTCGTCCTTCATTTTTGTTACCAACCTCGGCAACAAGAATGATCTTCAATGATCAGCATTCGGGCGCAGTTTAGTACGATAAAAAGTACAAAGTAGTTTCAGCAATTTCATTCATCATTCATTATAAAAGTGATCTTCATTTCAAGATACAAGAATGCGTAAAGCTGTCATTCATGATTACTGGCAATGTCGGCATCTGTAAAACGTGTGTGTAATTCATTGAAAAGGAATATAGGTTGGACACCATGACTCCAGACTTCCGTTATATTTATTCGGAGTGTTGGGCTAGGCCGAATAAAACTGAACAATGTTTCACGTTATTGTCACTAAGCTGTAAATAAGATGCTAAATCAGAGTGGACATTGGTCAGTAATGAGAACATGCACCGACCACGTTTAATTCATTTCTTTCAATATTGTTGCTATTCATTACTAATTCAGGACAAAGTTATCAGGGTCATATAATTTTGAACTATCATTCTACTATCAACTGCTGCACTGTAATTACTGATTTCCTCGCCTTGTCAGCATCATAATTGTAATCTTCAGCTGGCTATTATCTGGAATCTGGACGTAGGGTTCGGTTCTTGACCAAACTGCACAACGAGCCATTGACCAGACATTGTAATGCTGGAAGCCTGTAGCCGATGAAATAGAGGAGGGGTACGGGTAAAAAAAGCTTTACTGACTTTCCATTGGTGACCTTTTACTTACATTTTGGTTTGGTCTCCGATAAAACGAGTGAAAATTGAACAGATTTCTATTTGAAATTGGATTGACGGAAACTAAACTTTAAAATGGGAAATGGTCTGACGGACGAAACAGACATATGCCACTGTTTTCATAGCCATCGTTACACTCACAATCTTGATATTACAGAATGAATATTTGCTCTTAGAATGAGAATCTGTGCTGACACAACAGAGAGGAAGCTCCTCATGATAATGATGCCCCTTAACCCATTCATGGTCAGTCTAAAAAAGAAATGTGAAAACGAAATATTTGTTTCGCGAAAAAATCAGAATTCTATCGGTAAAAGTATTAACGTTACTGGGCTATGCATTAGTAGCCGAAATGCAGTGTTTTCTTAGATTCCAAACCAAACCTTGTAAGAACCGTTTCTATTCCGAAATTTTTAATAGCATATAGTGGAAAGCGATATTGTAAAATCGGACAATAATGACAGACAAACATGTACATCAATATGAGACAAAGCTGAACATTTTTTTGTTATTCTCATGCAATCCAATTACAGATAAATATAACCTTTTTTATCATTGGATAATAAACTGCAACAAAGTATTTTTATTTGAATTAATCTGGAACCATGTGTCAATCGAGAAGAAACAGAACCGCGTTGAATGAACAGATTTGTCGGTGTCCGTCCGTGTCTATAGCAGTAGCATATTATTGTCTTTTAATACAATGAAGTGTATTTTTATGTTAAAATTGTTTGCTAAAATTATTTGCTTTTCAACTCATTATTATATTTTGCATAGCATTTATTACTGCTTTAAAATGCCATTTTCGCTAAATCCTGCCAGTTCGCTATATCTGTTTGCCACCTCGCTGTACTTTGTTCTAAGCGAAAGTAACGATTCATCACTCTGCGCATTTTTTCAGCATTGCTAATCTAATACATACATATGTATGCCTGCCTGGCTAGTTTAAGTTAATTGCACAAAAGATTTAATTCATTTTTTTAAATTACGAACTAGAATCTTTTTTTACTTGAAAATAGTATATTAAATCCAGCTTAGCTGAGCAAGGAAGTCAAGCACATCACCACCTCTACTACACAAGATAAAAGCGTAAATCTCGTTTACAGGTTGCGATAATGATTATGCAAAAAATACAAAGTTTAACTTTGTATAATTTCGATTTACTAACTTCATTCATTATTTCATTGAGCTTCCATAGAGTTTTTCCATGCATTTGATGACGATATGCTAACGGTGCAGTTTTTGTTTTAATAAGATTACATGCTATCACTTGAAAATTTTCTTCAATAATAAGTTTAACTATTAAGCCATATAATTATGCATTCACTCATACAGTTTGTGACATTTTCTTTTGATTATCATGTTAGTGGGGGTCACACAAGTCGACATTCCCCCAAAAAACTACGTGCAGTTACTTCATATTCCATGTAGCGTTCAGCTCGTGTTCCATTTTTGCATGCATTTTTTACACTTATGTATATCCAGTATGTACGGGTATTTTTGCAATATGAAATTATGGACTAATGTTAAATGATTGTATTAAAATTAAGTATAAAAGGGGAGGCAAACGTTCAGATTGGCATCACAGTTGGATGTTCAATTAGCATCCTAGGTCTTCACCTACTTTTCTCTTCCAATTGGATTTTTTTTCTCGGATTTCCAACAAAACATTCCAAAGTGTTTCCAAAAAAGTGACAAAAAGTTTTCCTTTCTTTACTTTTTTCTTAGTTTTTAAGCTCCCATCATGAGAGCCATCACAGCGATAGCTCTCTGCATCTTGGGTAAGTTAACAAACTTGAAGAAATTCAGTAAAAAAAGTCTACATTTATATAGCGCGTTTCTGATCATAATATATTTTTTTAATGTTACTTTTTTCTAGCCGGGAGTGTATTTGCTGCAGAGCACAATTTCCGTGTTGGCAAGCAATACACCTTTCAGTCCAAGTCAGAGTCAATTGTTGGAATTCCCAAGTTGGCGGATCAGGATGCTGGATTCAGATTAAAACGTACCATCAAAGTTATTGCCAAGGATGACGACACCCTCATTATTGTCGTAAGTAGCCATTATTTTATTTGCCAACAGTAGATTTTGGTAGCAAGGTAGGATGAAAATTAATTTTTAATTAATTGTGCTTTTCTAGCCCAAAGTCCAAACTGCTATTCAAGTGAACGAACAAGCTAACGATGATGCCTCCGACTCCTCATCGAGCAGCGAGAGCAACCAGCAGAACTCCTCTGGTGACTCCAGCTCCTCCTCTGAGGAACAGGAAGTGCAGATTCCCCAGCAACAGCAACAATGGCTTGAGGCTCCCTTTGAGGCCAAGTACAAGCACGGTACCCTCCAGAGCATCCGCACTGAGCAAGATGCTCCCGAATGGGCCATCAACATGCAACGTGCCTTGGCTCAACGTTTCAGCTTGAAGATCCAAAAGGCTGGTGACTTGAACCAAAAGTCCAAGTTTACCGTCACTGAGGAAACCATCTACGGAGAAGGACCAGTTGAATACGCTGTCTACCCACAAAACGCCCGCAGCAGCCGCAGCGGAAACCAACAACAACAGCAACACAAGAGCAGCCAAAACAACCAAGATAGCAGCTCCTCCAGCTCTTCTTCCAGCGACAGTGACAGCAGCAGCTCCAGCTCTTCCAGCGAGAGCGACAGCTCCTCATCCTCCTCCTCCAGCTCTTCTTCCTCTTCCTCCTCCAGCAGCTCCAGCTCCTCCGAGGAACAGCAACGCGGAAACCACAAGAACCAACAAAAGCAAAAGAGTGGCCACAATAACCAAGATAGCTCCTCCAGCTCTTCTTCCTCTTCCAGCAGCTCCTCCAGCTCATCTTCTTCCTCTTCCTCCTCCAGCTCTTCTTCCTCATCTTCTTCTGAGGAAGGTAGCAGCAAGAACTCTTTCCGTGCCCTCCACATGTCCGACAGTGCCGCCCAACAAGCTCAACAACAATACTGTAACGGCAAGCCCCTTGTAGAGATCGTTAAGGAAGTGCAATTCGCCAGCAATGCTACCCTCAACAAGCTCTCCACTGTCCAACCTGCCCACAAGCTCAACAACCAAAGCCCATTCCACCAAGTAAGCTTTTTGAAGAGCTATTCATTTTTGACGAGCGTTTTTTGTTCATTTTGAAATATTAATTGCTGATTTTTTACTTAATTTTTCAGCGCTCCGTTCAAATCCGCCACCTTGTCTGTGGAAACAACGCCGACAATGTCATGATCCTCCGCACTGAAGTTAAGGAGAAGGTTCAATTGGGACTTGATGGTTATGCCAAGATCCAAGCCGTGACCCAACAAACCCTCACCTTGGTCGATGTTAAGGATGCTCAACAACAAAGCGCCCACCTCCAAAACCCCTACTCTGTTCAACAAACCAGCTACCAATTCAGCATGGAACAACAAAAGGCTCAATTGAAGGGACAAATCCAACTTGGACAACCCCTCAACAACCGTCATGCTCGTCAACAAGCTCAACAACCCCAACAACAACAACCTGCTCATGACCAACAAAACCAACACCAACAACAAAGCTCTGGCCAATACATGCGTAAGTCACATTACATTATAATACACCAACGTTACTTGTACGAATAGTAGCACTAAATATTTCATTTAAAATTGTATATTTTGATTTATTTCAGCCGGAGCCCAACAAATGCTCCCACAACCCCAATTGAACGAGCCTGGTCTCCACGAACTTTTGTTGGCCCCCATCACCCGCCAAGACATTCCAGAAATGACCGCCCAACTTCTCCGTGACGCTGCCAAGCAACTCCGTGGAACCGCTAACCCCGGTTCTCCCATTGATAACCGTCTCCTTATGGACCAAATCACTGCTACCACCAAGCTCCTCCGTCTTGCCAAGCGTGAAGATGTCCAAAAGGCCCAACAGGAAGTTGACCAAATCCAAGACCCAGTCAACCGTCAAATCGCAAACAACTTGTTTGTCCAATGCGCCATCATGGCTGGTACCAACCCAACCGTCACCCATTTGGCCCAATTGGTCGGCAACAGCAGGAGCTCCTTGAGCCAGGCCCAACAAATCCAATTCTTGGCTACCCTCCCCAAGTACGTCAAGTACCCAACCCAAGAGCTCCTCAAGGAAATTCTTAACCTCGTCAAGAATCTCAGGGACGACGACAGCCGCTTCACCCCAGCTTTCCTCAGTCTCTCCAACTTGCTCCGTCAAGCCTGTATGGACAGACAAACCCAAAAGGTCCAATACCCAGTTGAGATCTATGGCCGTTTCTGCGACTCCCAAGTCGTTGCCAGCACCTTCCTCCCAATTTACTACAAGGAACTCAAGCAAGCCCGCCAAGAGGAAAATGTCCAACGTGTCCTTACCTGTCTTGAAGGTCTTGGCAATATTGGTCACCCTGACATCCTCCCCAAGATCCAAGAGATTGTCCGTGAGTCTGAAGCTCCCAGGGTTGTTAAGATTGCCGCCGTCCTTTCCCTCAAGAACTTGGTCAATGACTTCAAGGGAGCCTACGAAGCAGTTTCCCCCGCTTTCATCCAAAACTCTGTCTTGCCCTTCCTTGAGCAAGTTGTCATGAACCCTGCCCGCAGGTCTGCCGTCCGTATGGCCGCCCTTGTCCTTTTGGTCAAGAGCGTGTACACCACCAGCAGCCAATTCGATCGTGTTGCCTCCTTGACTCACAGCGACGCAGACCAAGAAATCCGTGCCTTCGTTGCTTCCACCATTTACTACATTGCCCGCATGAAGAACCCAGTCACCACCCAACACATTTACATGCAAAAGCAGGCCCGTCAATCCCTCCCCAAGATCAACCGCGAGCAAGTCCCACCATTGGCCTCCACCAACTACTATCAAGCCCGTGAGATCCAAGATTTGGACATTGAGTACTTCAACCGTTATGCTCAATTCCGCTCCAACTCCAGCCTCTTGCCCAACCACTACTACACCAAGAGCCAAATCAGCCTTGGAAAGAGAGGACTCGCACTCACCCCCTTCGAATTGTCTGTCTCTCTCGTCAATCTCCAAAACCTCATTGACAACCGTAACATTAAGGACTTTAAGGCTTACTTCAACGTTCGTGTCTTGACCAACATCCAAGACATTGTCCAGGTTGACCTAGAGACCCTTCAAGAACTTGCCCAAACCGTTGAAGAACAAGTTGCTCAGGCTTTCTCCCAAAACACCGCCACCGCTCAAAAGATGATCATGATCTCCGAGTTCACTAAGGAAATGCCCAATGCTCTCGGTGTCCCATTGACCAAGAAGCTCCGTATTCCTCTTCTCATCTCCACCCACGCCAAGCTCGGAAATGCCCAACTCCAAAACAATGGACAATCTGTCCAAGCTCAAGCCGGTGTTCGCGTTGTCGCCGTTGTCCGTCACCACGCCTGGGTCGCCGTCAAGGCTCCCTTCCTCGGACAAAAGTTCCAAGCTGGAGTTGATTCCCGTGCCACCATTGAGCTCCCATTCCGCGCTTTGGCCAAGGTTGGAAGCAATGGAGCCGTCGAGCTTGCCATCACCCCTGCCTACATCCAAGGTGGAGCCCAACCCCAAGGACAAATCCGTCTTGCCAAGGTCAAGCGTGTGCCATACACCGCCC